>JAFEMH010000363.1:600000-815506 GCA_022495995.1 Adenophora triphylla var. japonica
TTGGCTTATGATTCTCGAGAGGTGTGAGAAGGCTTCGTTTCACCAAATCGTTGAAAACTTTGCTCATGGGCATCCCAAAATCATCAGCTCGACGTTCTCGACCTTGCACTTCTTGAATTGACCTCTTGTCATGACTTTCTGTCTTTGGCCCATGGAGGTTCTCAAGCTTCCCATCTTCTATCAACTTTTGGATCTCATGCCTCAAATAGGTGCAATCATCAGTGTTATGGCCATGATAATTGTGAAAGCGACAGTGTTTGGTCTCGTCCATTCGACCTGGGGTTCTGGGTTTCCAATTCTCCAGTGGCTTTATCGCTTTTCTTTCACTAGCTCTTCCAGAATCTTGCTTAAAGGCATCTCTGTATTGTTAAAGTGAAAGGAGCGAGGTTTTCGGGGGACCTTGTTATTCTCAAGACTCAGATTCCCATTGTCCAATTGGTTCCACTGTTGGATTTGGCTGAAGGAAGCTGTGACATTCTTTCCTTTGTGAGGTACTGGTGCTGAGCCAGATACGGTTGCTGCTTGGTATTGGGTTATGCTCGGTGGAGTCATTTCCTGGCCTGGTTCGACATCTTGGGTCAAGGGAGTATTGATACTCATCATGAGGTCAAGCTTCTCTTGCATCTGTTTCACTTGCTCCATCAATATTGCCACATAGGGGTCAACGGGGACTCTTGGGCTATCGGAACTGGCAACAGGACTTGTAGTAGCGAACTGACGGCTGAATTCATTAAGTCCGGTAGGTAACAGCTGAAAACTCGGTTCATCCTTCGGCAACTCATGATCGCATTCAGGCGGGTATAGGGGCTTCAGAACATAGCCACATATCTCAAACTGATTATGTGAGGTTGGAGCATAAACTGGCAGGTATTGCTGAGACTGAGGGATAAGTGGGGTGAAATCCAATCCGTTCTGAGAAGCTGAGGGCAATGGGGCCCTGATGAGCTGGGATGTTGGAAAGGACTGAGGAGAAGTGGTCCTTGGCAAGGGATCATATGTGGATGGAGGAAGGTATTGGTTATAGGCTGGGGGAACTGAGATGGCTACTCCTGGAGTCTCATCTTCGACCACTACCAGAGAACCGTTGGACCCAATTGTTACTTGGACTCCATTGCGGTGAAGAGCACCGATAAGCAATGACAGCTGTTCTTCATGAACCTTCTGGGCATTTTCCAAAGCCAGGACTAACTCTTCCTTCCTAATCATCTGATTTCCCATACCCTCACTGTTTTCTGTCAAATCTGCCATTCTGACTCTCTGAGCTGATGAACTGTCTGAACTGAAAAGCCGCTGACCCAGTACTCTCGCTCACTTCTTTTTTGTTGCGGGAAAGGGATAGGTAAGGTTTAGACTCGGGGATAGGTAAGGTTTAGACTCGAAGGATAGGTAAGGTTTAGACTCGAAGGTAAGTGTTTAGGCTGAAGGCTCAAGTAACATGCCCTTATCGCTTTAACTTTTGCTCGAAACGCATTTTCTCCTAATCCTAATTGATCGGAAAAGATGAGACCTTGAAAGGTCAAGATTGGAAGTAGAGATCGAACCGAAGGGGGTCACGATTAAGGATTTGACAATGAAAGGTCGAGATGGGAAATCGAAAATTGGACCGAGGAGGTCTCGATTAGAGATTGACCATGAAAGGTCGGGATAGGAAAATCAAAAATCGGACCGAAAAGATCTCGATTAGGGATTTGACCATGAAAGGTCGAGATGGGAAATCGAAAATTGGACCGAGGATGTCTCGATTAGAGATTGACCATGAAAGGTCGGGATAGGAAAATCAAAAATCGGACCGAAAAGATCTCGATTAGGGATTTGACCATGAAAGGTCGGGATGAGGAAAACGGAGATCGGACCGAAAAGATCTCGATTAGGGATTTCAGAGATAGGAACATGCAATTATGATTACACTAATTGTTCAAGTTTACTTAAAACAATGTCTTTTATTTATTTCTATTTGGTTGGAAAAGGGGGGGTTTGCCCTTCTTTTTCGCAACTACTCTAGATCCTGGATCGCCGGGTTCCGTCACTACGTCTATAAGCCCCTCGTATTCCACCTGTATTTCGACCTCCCAGGGTGGACAGCCCCGGGCGAGGGTCCTATAGGGCACGCGGATCCCACCAACCGAGAGTAAAGAACGCTCCTAACGGGTCTAGCGGGTCATAGGACCTTTCAACGCACGAGCGATGCGGATTATAGTCAAGGCAATACCGGGAAAGTCTCGTCTCTCTGCCTTGACGGATCTTTGACAGAGTTTCGCTTGAGCGAATGACGTTTTTTGACTTTCGGTAATGTCCGAGAATATAATAGGCATGGGTCGGGCGGCAAAAGCCGGATGACACAGTGTCACATTGAACTTCGTTGCATACGCAGTGCGTGAGTCAGAATCGAAGTCAATGCCGGTCAAGATCTTGCCAATTTTTCCTTGTCGGAATTTTGGCAGAGCTTCGCTTGAGCGAAAGATCTTTTGATTTTTTGGCAAAGACTTGGTCTCGACTCTTACGCATTCCGTGCGGGTCAAGGTCAATAGTCAATGTCGGAGTCAAGATCCCACCGATTTTTCCTTGTCGGAATTTTGGCAGAATTTCGCTTGAGCGAAAATCTTGGCTTCCGTTATGAGCTAAGGCTTGACCTTTACGTGGGTATGCAACTGGGCTATATGACACGGACTAGACCAAAAACCAACCAAAAGTCACGGATTTTTGAAACGTGTGACACGGACTGTGCATTGGTCGACACTGGCTGCCATGGGGAGGTTGGGATGATTCCGTGCGCGCCCGGGAGCATCGTAAGGCTGTCCGTGACTGCAGCTGGAACCACCCTCGGGTTTGAAGGACGTGCGTGCAAAAGTGTACAGGATATATCAGGTGCGCGTAGTGTGCGGTCTCCTAAAATTGTTCCTTTTTGAGTTAAAACAGAAATTTTCATAATGTGTTTTAAAGGAATGATTTTCGGGACGGGGGAAAATGCAACACATAAGCACGTAAATTTTCTGGGAGCCCCAGTCAGTCATGGAGCTGAATAGCCCCAAGCTGCTAGGACTGCCAGATTAACCATGATTTTTCCTGGTGGAATTGCCACTGAGGTCGTATGGTCAGAATCCAAGGAGGATTGAGCCGTACGACTGCATGGATCAATTTTCCAGGTTCCACTCCTTTTGCTATTTTTTTCGGGTTGTTTCCCGTTCAAAGTATGCACAGATTCCAAGATGCAAATGATGCAATGCATGGTAAAGAAAGCAAGCATGATTAATGAAATCGGCGATGGGAGTCTAACCCGCTCAAAGGGAAAAGCTTTCTTTTATTTTTTTCAAAATTGTTTTTCGAAAAGGGGTACTGGTACGTGGATTGTTAAACCACCGATTATCCCAACTCCCACGTCAGGGAGTGTACAGGAAGGGTAAGTGGTTTCCACCTATATACCGAGTATCGCCTTTTGTTTTGAAAATAAAAGCTTTTCTCCTTTGGGATATCCCCAGCGGAGTCGCCAAACTGTGAATGTGTGCCCAAATTCTTTTGTTTATTGGAATTCACGCGAGTTTGAAGACATCCGAGTTATTTGAAAAACGGAGTCGCCACGCCATTTTGATTACCTCAAAACTTTGAAAAAAAGGTTTTATGGGTTCGGAGGTTAAGTTACCCCTTGGGAAGAACGTTTGGCGTTCACCCAAAGTGCCTTGCCGGAGCAAGTCTCCCTAGATTTCATTAATCGTGTTTGCTTGCGTGCTTTCTTTGTGTGCATGTGTTTGAAAATAAGGGGGGGAATGTCCCAAGTTGTCTTCCGGACGTACAAACCATTTGTTGGTTGTCGCTCGGGATTCCTTGGAATTTATGTATTTGGGATTATGATCCCGTCCTCATCTTATGACTTGTGATCATCGCATTTTAACCTCGGGACCCTCGGGACTTGCGTGATCGAGAGAATGACTCTCTTTTGGTCAAAGATGAGGTTCCTTAGGAAGGAATGTCCTTAGCCCATCAATCCTACGCTTTAAGACGGTCGAGCTCGTATAGAGGCTTCATACTCATTCTTAAGCGATAATCGGAGATATAGGGTTCAAAGTTATCCTTTTCCTAAAGAAATCATGAACCTTTAATGGAAGGAACGATGCAAAGATGAGAACTTTTACACCGGTCCATTCCAAGGTTGGGGAAAAGGGAAATGCATGTAAAAATGATATTTTAGCAAAAAGATGGCATTTTGGTTTGAAAATGATGCATTTGATTGCAAATGGATGTTTTTTATGTAAAGAAATGATCTTTGTGCAAAGAGTGCATCTTTAATGTGAAAAGGGATTTAAAATGGAAAAGGAATGATTTTAATGCATGAAAAATGGGATTTAGGTGTAAAGGATGCACCTTTATGTATGAGAATGATATTTTAATGAAAAGATGACATAGTATGTACATAGATACTATCTAAATTGCGAGATAGACATCGGGTTATAGCTTAAAGGGGTTTAACATCGGATTACGGCTTGAAAGCGTGAAGCTTCGCACAGCGGCTACTTATGTCGCGTGACATAGGCCTATGTCGCGTGACATAACTAGCCATTTTGCAGAGGCTTTACAACTGAGATTTGCAGAGGTAACAAGGCACCAAAATGGTCAAGTTACTTCACAAACAAATCTCAGGGAGCATGTTTAACAATAATGAACACTTCAAGAAGGTGTGGATATGAGGGATCCACACTCATCTTGAGTGTTCATGCAAAACCAAGTCAAAACGAAGATTTTATATGAAATGTAATGAAATAAAATGTGGATCTGGGTAATATGAAGCTAAAGCATGCAACTTTAATCAGAATACTATATTATCAATGCATGTAACACATAGATTTTATATTCAAAGGAAAATAGAGAGTGGAAAAGGGGTAGAAACTCGTTACCCTTGAAGATCCACAACTCCTATATCAAGTTAGATATAGGAACCTTCTAGCGTCCTCCTCCGGAGACTGAGTTCAGACCTTGGATCCTTGGGAACTCCTTGATTTCTTGATGTATGTGGGAAGTGTGTGTGTGGGAAGTGTGTGGGGGATGGATTTGGGAGGATTGAGGTGATTTGGGGAGTATGTGAGGAGAGAGGAGGCTTCCTGGGTGTATTCCTATAGAGGGGGACTGAGGGGTGGAAGAGGTGTGGTTAGAATGAGAGGTGAAGGCCTCTATTTATAAAGTCTGCATGGGCTTGTTATGTCGCACGACATAACAAGCCATGACTGTATTCCTTCTGGAAACATGCAAGGTGGCATGGTTCTAGAACTTTTCCTGGCTGGTTATGTCGCACGACATAAGTAGCCACTTCTGGATTCTTCTAGAAACATGCAAGGTGGCAGCCTTCTAGAACTCTTCCTGGCTGGTTATGTCGCACGACATAAGTAGCCAAATCTGGATTTTTCTAGAAACATGCAAGGTGGCAGTCTTCTAGAAGGGTTTTGGGATTAAGAAAAACGTGTTTCTTAATCACCAAGCATTTCCTTCAGCCCTTAAAAGGCTTGGAACAGTTCCGGAATTGTTCCGGAACTTTAGGAAAATCCGGGGAATTACCAGAAAAATTACCGGAATTGCCGGGAAAATTAACCGGAAGGCATGAGCCAGATTTGGGTACTTACAGCTGGTAGTAGCTAGATCACCCAAATCCTTCCCTTGCTGTTGGAGGTCGTTAAGCTTGCCAGATTCAGTATATCCATGCTTGGGGGTTTCTCCTTCGAAAGCCAGCTCGTCAGGATTGTCAAACTCAATTTTGGTCGTCTCATGTTCTTGTTGAGCCTCCCCCAGCATGCTCAAGGTTTCTTCCTTGGCCTTCGCAGCGTCATCTTTGACCAGCTTCTGAACTTCATAGGCAGCATCCAGATCTAAATGCTCCTCCTTCAACTTAGCATATTCGTCCTCCAGTTTCTTCAGCTCATTGGACTTGCGATCAAGCATGGGTTTGGCAAGCTTTTCTTGCTCCTCACAGGCTTTCCAATAAATAGTGGAAAGCTCGACCATAGCAAGAGCCTACGACAAGAAAACTCAAGGATCAGATCGACTATAATTTGGTCAAAACAGATATGGAAAGCAAGAAAGAGGAACAATGATTATGTAAAAATGTAAAGTATTACCTCAGAATGAACCAGACCTAACCTGGCTTTACACATATCTGCAGTTAAGCCCTTGTTCGTGAATTTGCTCACTAGGTCTTGGTTAGCAGCCCGCCTTACCACGACTTTCCCAAATTCTAGCTCAGGATACTCCCTGCACAAGCTATCCACTCCAGTAAGTAAGGGAACTTCGCTCAACTTATCCACGCGGACATGCACAAGCTCGAGATAGGAAAGTGGGATGGTGGGGATTTGTTTACTGCTGCCAGTGGCCCCCTTTTTTAGTTGAGGGATTGGGCTTGGACCGTTTCTTTGTATTAAGAGGGCGATCGTCCTCCTCTTCTTCCTCATCATCGATGTCAACCACAGGTGTTTTACCTCCAGCTGGAGGATCCTCATGCATTGGGTCGAGGTTCATGTTGGCCGCTTCAGGTCAAGCAGCCTGATCTCTGGGAGATTCATTAGCCGCAGGATCTTCGACCTCAAGCCGCTCAAGGGGGACCATTCCCAATCCTTCCTTGGGCAGCAACTTATTTCTCTCCTCAGCTTCTTTCTCTCTACCAGCTCGAGCATTAGCTGCACCATGAATCTCAGCGCTTTTCTTCCATTGTTTAGTACTCATAATACGAATCATGTTCGCTTGTTGTTCAGGAGTAAGTACTGCAAAAAACCAAAAGGAAGAAGTTATCAAAGCATGATCAAGCGAGCAAAATATGGGCGAGCTAAAAGTTCTACGTGTATGTACGAGCTAAAATTTATACATGCACGTACGAGCAAAAATTCTACGATGTAGCAGTTAATTAGCAAACTCAAGGATAAACGTAAGTAAATACTTACCACCAACGTGCTCGCCATTAATCCTACAGTAGTCGGGGGTCTTACGACATAATCCACACTTATCAGAAAATTTTCCTAGTGCATGAGTTACCCAGTCTGGATACATGGGACCTCTCACAAGCAGAGCTAAAGGAGCCACGTCTTCATCTCCTAGCAGCATCCCTACCTGGATAAAGTTATTTTTGTTGCTCCCCAGCAATTCCCAACTAATTGGCCCTCTACCAGCGACCAATCGCAATCTATCTGACAGATCCTTGCACCAGTGAGGGGACCAGTATTCCTCCTCCTTTAGCTCCTTTGACTCATCAGTGGGGAGAGGAAACTCTCAACCAGATCGGCTTTCGACCAATATCATGTGAGTATTCCAACCCGTCACTTTATCAGGAAGATTGACGAACAACTTGGGAAAACTTAAGAAACAATTTGGGAAAAAAAATTGGGGAAAAAATCTCAAATGAAAAATAAAATTTCTGAGGATGAAACCACAGAGGAGGTTCCATTTGCGGCTGACTGCCCTTCTTCTTCGACCGCACCTCCTGCTTTCAAAAGCAAGATGAACGTTCCCAGAAAAACCACGGTCAAACCTAAAATGACCACCTTTATGAAGGCCAAAACTACAGTTCCCAAAATGAATACAAATCCTAAGAATAGTAAGGAGTTTGTAAAACCTCAGTATGCTTACAACTTTCATAAATGCTCTGTGTGTGATGGTTCTGGTCACAAGGCTTCAGAATGTCTTTTGAGGTTCACACCCAATGCCATAAAGTATAATCCACCTTCTGTCAAACAGGTGTAGGTTATCAAAAGATGCTAACCTCAGGACCCAAAAGAATAAAGGGGACCTCATTTTTAAATGTTTATCTTTCAGGTCCTCTGCTTAATGGCTGGTCACTCCAAGGCAAATGAATGGTATCATGATAGTGGATGTTCAAGACACATGATTGGAGATAGATCTCTACTTGAAAATGTCATTGAAGCAAGCGGTCCATCTGTAACCTTTGGTGACAACAACAAAGGAAAAACCATTGGGTATGGTACTATTAGGAGAGGAAACCTAACCACTTAGAAGGTTTCACTTGTAGAAGGACTCAAGCACAACCTCATATCAATTTCTCAATTATGTGATAAAGGAATGCACTACAACTTCACTTCATCAAATTGCTTTATCAAAGATGGCATTTTCGGTGTCACATTACTCACATAGATTCGTAAGAGTAATATTTACATCATTGATTTAAATTCTACATGTAGTATTACTAATCTCTGTTTTGTAGCTAAAAATGTGAGCGAAAATAGTTGGCTATGGCACAAGCGGTTGAGCCACTTGAACTTAAAGTATCTTGCAATGATTGCAAGGGAAAACCTCATTCGCGATTTACCCAAAGTGGCTGACCATCATCCAGAAAAATGTAGTGCTTGTCAACTTGGTAAACAATCCAAAGTGTCTTTCACCAGCAAGACCGCACCTTTAACTTCAAGATGTTTACAACTACTTCACACTGATTTGTTAGGACCCGTCACCACTACCAGCATTGGAGGAAATATATATACTTTAGTGGTAGTCGATGATTATTTAAGATACACGTGGGTTGAAATGATGATCACAAAAGATGATTGCTATGAAATTCTAACCTCACTCTTTAGATGGCTCCAAACCCAAAAAGAAGACGACATCGTTAGTGTAAGGAATGATAATGGAACAAAATTCAAAAACAACAGTGTTGCTCAATATTGTGATGACCTTGGAATAGATCACAATTTTTCTACATCTAACAAAATGGGGTTGTGGAAAGAAAGAACATGACGTTGATTGAGGCTTGAAAGACAATGATATCTGAAGTCAAGCTTCCTCAGTATTTTTGGGCTAAAGCAGTCAATACAGCATGCTTCACTCAAAACCGCTCCCTCATCAACAAAACCTACAACAAAACTCCATATGAACTTTGGAGAGGAAGAACCCCCAACATTGCCTTTTTCAAAATCTTTGGCTGCAAATGATTTATCCTCTATAATGGAAAGAAAACAGAGGTAAATTTGGAGCTAAGGATGATGAAGGTATTTTATTAGGTATGCTAAACATTCCAAAGCTTTTCATGTTTTTAATAAATCCAGTTTAAAGATAGTAGAATCTATCCATGTTACTTTTGATGAACATTCTCTCCTTGAGCCACATTTGGCTCCAAATGTTGCTGATGATTTTGTTGAGACTAATGAAATAGAAAATTTCGAAACCACACCTGAACCTCAAGAACCGAAAAATCCATCAAATCAAGGAAATCCATCTACCTCAAATGAATTTCGCTCAAATAATTTTGAAATTGCACCTGAAGTTCCAACTCCAGATGCAACCTCAAGGGAAGATTTAGATGAGAATTCACCCATTCAGCTAATTGAACCTCTTCGTCAACTTACATTCAATGAATTTGCTGAAGGATCTAATGATGTACCATTAGAAGATCTTCAGCAAACCTCTGTTCAACCAGATTTACCCTCCGAGGTTCGTGAAGTCAGCAGTCATCCTCTCTCAAATGTGATTGGTGATTTATTTTCCAGAGTTCAAAATGGGAGATAAAACTACGATGAGCACACTTCTCTATTATCTCAAATTGAACCCAAGAAAGTTGATGAAGAACTCCAAGATTCAAGTTGGGTTGTTGCAATGCAAGAAGAACTCAACCAGATTGAAAGATGTAAGGTTTGGACATTAGTGCCTAGACCTCATGATCAAGGTGTAATAGGTACAAAGTGGATGTTTAGAAATAATATGGATAAGAATGGAAGCATCACCAGAAATAAAGCAAGGTTGGTTGCACAATGATATATGCAAGAAGAAGGAATAGACTACGACAAAACTTTTGCTCCAGTTGCAAGACTAGAAGCAATCGGAATTTTCTTGGCCTATGCATCTTACAAACGTTTCATGCTATATCAAATGGACGTTAAGAGTGCCTTCTTCAATGGTGAACTTCAAGAAACCGTGTATGTTACCCAACCACCTGGATTTGAAGACTTCAAATTTCCAAATCATGTCTACAAAATCCAAAAGGCTTTCTATGGACCCAAACAAGCTCCAAGAGCAACGCATGAAACTCTATCAAAATTTCTGCTAGAAAAAGGCTTCAAACGCCGTAAAATCGATGCAACTCTATTCATTGCTAAATTTAATAATCATTCATTACTTGTTCAAATTTATGTTGATGATATTATCTTTGGCTCTACTAATGAATTATTGTGTAAGCGTTTTGAAAAGCTAATGAAAAGCAAGTTTGAGATGAGCATGATGGGAGAATTGACATTCTTCCTCGGGCTTCAAATCAAACAATGTGAAGAAGGAATCTTCCTCAACCAAGCCAAATACACAAAGGAGTTAATCAAGAAGTTTGGACTGGAAAATGCAAATGCATACGATACTCCCATGGCTACCGGCAATAAACTAGATAAAGATCTAAAAGGTAAAAAGGTTGATCAAACCTTATATCGAGGTATGATTGGCTCCTTACTCTATTTAACTGCTAGTAGGCCAGATATTATGTTTAGTATTTGTGTTTGTGCTCATTATCAAGCTGATCCTAGAGAAGCACATTTAAGTGCGGTCAAGCATATAATCCGCTATCTCTCTGGAACTACTAATCTTGGACTTTGGTATTCCAAAGATCCGAATTTCAAACTTGTAGGATATTCAGATGCAATTATGCAGCTTGCACCATTGACAGAAAAAGCACTAATGGAACTTGTCACTTCCTTAGAAATAGACTAGTAGCTTGGGCTAGCAAAAACCAAGCCTCATTTTCAGTTTCAACTACAGATGTTGAATACATTGCTGCTGGAAGTTGCAGTTGTCAAATACTATGGATGAAGAAACAGTTGGTGGACTATGAGATTGATGAAGAAAACTGCCCAATCATGTGTGATAACACATCAACAATCTCAATCTCCAACAACCATGTCATGCACTCAAAGATCAAACACATAGACATCAAGTATCATTTCCTCAAAGACCATGTGGAAAAGGGGAACATCCATTTAGAGTATGTGGGGACAGATAATTAGATTGCTGACATCCTCACCAAAGCTCTCGACTCTAAAAAGTTTTCATTTCTTAGAGGAGAAATGGGTATGCTTGAACTTAAATAAGCCCATATTTTTATTACTAAAATGTGTGTTAAGTATGATGTTTAGATAAAAATCCTGATGAGGTTTCAAAACCTCACGCTTGTTGAAACCGCGTGGACAAGCCGCATGAGGTCAATCGCATGTTCTAAATCGCAGGCTACACCAAGACCACATGATTCTAAATCGCGTTTCAACACTTAGAGAATTTTCAATGATTTTTATTTCTTAGATTTGAAGAAGCTTCAATGCGGTTTGATATTTTTTTCATTTCTATCTTTAAAAAAATGTTATTATTAAATTTTTGTTAATATCAAACTGCATGTATGCCACGTGGACCTAAGTAAGTTTTCTATATTTATTATTTGGTCCTTGTCTCTCTTAAGACAAATTATTTGCATAAGGGTACTTTTGCAAATATTTTCTCACATTAATTTGAAATTTAAATGCATTAAATGCAAAAGGAATATTTTCATTAAAACCTTTCTTGTCAGCCATTATTGGGTGATGTGAAGAAGCTGAAAGGGTGCTCAAAAGTGGTGGGTCACTTAGTGGGAAAGTAGAACCACCATCACCTATCTGCACACCACCCCATAACCACCTATATATACCCTTTTATGTGCAACCGTTCACTCTTTACGCTGCCAACTTTCTAACAGTACCTTCTTTGTCACTATTCACCTTCTCTCTACTTCTCTCTAAAACCTTCTTACTTCAAACTGAAAATCGTTAATGGCACCTAAAAGAGATAGAGATACAACAATCCCTAGAGTGCCTAAGAAAGCTTTCAACGATATGGTATGATTTCTAACTCTAATCTTTACTTTATGCAAATCTGTCATTGTTGAACTGAAAACCCATTCGTATGCTTCTAACTGATTTTACTTGATTAATGCTTTATTTCTCAATCATTTTCTATGATATCTATTGGGTTTTGCTTGCATTTTTGTGTGTATTCAATCTATACAGTTCATTTCATGATCTATACACATTTAGGTTGTTAATTTTGAATTTACAGTTTAAGGGTTTTCGAAACCCATTTTTGTGTTCTTCATGTTTCTTGATGATTCTGGGTAAAAGATGCAATTTTGTTGTTACATTATTGTTCTATAACCTGTTAGGATCATTTTGATATGTTATTTGTTGGTTTTGGTTAAGTTTCATGTTGCCTCTATTCTTGATTTTCTTCGTGTTCTTCATGTTCTTCTTTTGTTCTTGAACTGTTCATACTTTTTCAGAAAACACGTTATATGTTGGATTACATGATTCCGAAATTCTGTTTTCCATACTTCGAAATTTTTTGAAAATTTTGTATTAAATATACCTTAGAACCTCATCTCTCAAAACCGCATGTTGCCTTAAAGTTAAAACCGCATGCTTCCTTAGGGTTAAAGCGCATAGGATAAACCGCATGCTGAAATTGCTTGTTTGAAACCGCATGTGGAAATCGTATAGTGCTATTATTTGAAACCGCATACTGCTTCTTCTCTGTTATGCTGCTCTTGTTCATATTGTTCTAAACTGCATTTCATTTAAAGCGCATGCTATTTCTCACTTGTCATTTTGCATTCTTAAGTCTTACTTGAATATAGGCTGGAAACCATAACCTTCTCTAACAAGTACTTCATTGAAGTGTGGGATAAATTTTGTTTAACAACGCCACGTACTAGTAAATATGTTCTTGTGTCCTCAAGTTTGTTTCTTTGGATTGAATTCATAGTTCACTTGGAGTTGAGAAATTTCACTTTCTCAACCGCACTATTGCTAAACCGCATGAGTGCTTAAACCGCATGTGAACTATGATTTCTTGCTATGGATCTAACTTTATATTTCTTTTTGTAGGATCCTCATTTTTGCCTACTTGGATGGGAAATAAAAGAAGAGTAATTAATGCAAGATGCCCTAGGGAGGGAGATGATCAAACGGATAGGAGCATTAGGAATTCTTCCCCTCTTCAACAAAAAGCAAACCTATACAATTCCACCTCTCATATTGCACCCCCTCCTAAAATTGCAATTACTCCAACTTCCACCATTCCTCCTCAAACACAAACCTCTCCCATTCACACCACACCCATCCAAATCGTTCCCAAACTATTCCCCCAAACCTCCTTACCCCAAACTCTTCCTACCATTCCAACCCTTCCCACCCAACCCCAACCCCATTCCATTCCTATCTCAAACATTTTCCACAACCTTTTATCCACCTTAAATCAAACTTCACCCCCACCCAAACTGCCACCATGTCACAAGCCGCACCTCTTCCATCAACCGCGCCCCAAGCTACCTTACCTCAACCACCTCCAAATTTCTCATTTCCTTCCTCTTTAACTGCCCCTCCTACTGACTACTCCCAAATCCTCTCTACACTTCATATTATTCAGGGGAAGCTTCATACAAACCAATGCCACATGATGAAGCTAGAGCTGCCTCAAACCGCTCCCTCCAAGAACAAATCAGTTCTTAATCCCAGATGCTTAATGCTCTATCTCTAGAACTGGCTACTCTAAAATCTTCCATGATTGATGCCATTAAGGGAGATAGTTCAACCTCAACCTCAACCTCAACTGCAAATATAGTGAAAACCGCAGTTGAAGCCTGTTTCACTACCTTCAGGCATGACCTAGCCACTAGGGTCCTTTTGGCACTGGGAGATGCAGATTCCAAGACTAACCTCCAGAATGATGCAGAAGTTCATAGGGAGGAGCTGAAAATGAAAATTAATGTGGTGAGTGACAGTCTAACCGCAAGGTTGACTAGTCTAACAGATGAGGTCAGGGACAGAATGTCACGACCCTAAATCTAGGCACTAGTTTGAGCACTTATTGAGCACGTGTATATGGCATGCGTTGCATCTCATTCCATGAGTTACATAATAATTGTGATTTTTTATGTTAATATTTTAATAATTTATTTGGCATTTTAAGTATGTTAATAAATTAACTTTAATTATTTAATGACTAAGTGAAACAAATAAGAGTTGTGTAGTTGAAATTTTAGTTGTTGAAATTTAATTAAGAACCTTATAAAATGTTGATGTGCTTAAGTGTAAAAATTATAGCTTAAGGTAGTATGTTGTAGCAACTAATCGCATGAAGGAGCTTAAATGGAAAATGCTTTAATGTTTATCCTTAGATTAAAAATTGGTAAGGAAGCTTCATAATAATAAAAAACCAGCCAAGTTCTTCCTCTGTTCCATGTGTAGAGAAAAACCTAGGGTTCCAATCAACAATTCACCTTAAATTCATCTTTTGTCCATTTTTCGATCCGCCTTCATCTAAATGTTCAGGAAGCCGAGGGGATCACTTTCATCCGATTAAAGTTTTTAATTCTTTCGTATTAATTTGATGTAAGTTATTATGTTCCTTTCTTATAATCTTGTTCATTTGGTGTTTAATGTTGAAATAGTGGATATATAATGTTGCATGTTATTTTGGAACATTTCCCTTGAGTTTTGGAATGGTTGGAAATGAATTGGGATGAGTTGAAATGAGGATTAGTTTGGTATTGCTGTTTGAGGTGTAAGGATAGAGTAGAAATAAACATTTTCCAAGCCTTGCTGATGTTTCAGCTTCAGTACTGATTTTCTAAAGAGGGCACGACTCGTGCTGGAGGGCACGAGTCGTTCCCTTCAGCCAGTCATGGCAACGAGTCGTGCAATAGTTTGCACTCGTGCTCATTTCAATTGGCACGACTTATGCTGGCTGGCACGAGCCATGCCCTGGCCTGTTTTGCTTAGTCAGTTTTGAAGTCTTATAGTCCTAACTTCCTAATACATCTTTTACCCAATTGAATAACCTAATTAAAGTACAACTTATGAACTATCAAATGAGGTCTTCACTTGTCGAAAATGGTATTGGGAAGGTTTTTAAATTTTGTCTTGAAAATGGTTGGAAACCAATATGGAAACTTAACCAAAGTTGGTAAAACTTGGTGAAATGACCTTAAACATTTTATTGAGGTTAAGCATTGTTGTGTGTGACCTTAAACCAATATGTAAGGCTTATTTGTGATATAATGTGCCAAGACTTGATTGCATATTCATAGTGTGTCTTGTTCAATAGTGTATTGAAATGTAAGTTGCACTATTGTGATGATTTGAACATGAGTAATATTACCATGTTGATTGATTGATATCCCAAGTGTGGATTTATTTTCAAGTATCGGTTAATGTGCTTGAATGTGTTTATCAGCTAATGTTTAGGGGTATAATGGAATTCAATCAATTATAGAAAATGTTCTATGAGTTGATCGAATTACATTATACCTATAACTGTCCCCTTCAGTGGCCACAGTTGGGGTAATAGCTTCTGTACTTAGCCAAAAGCATTTCCAGATAGCGAGTAATCTTATGTGGTTCTATGAAAAATGAGTCTTATAAGATGGTGAATATGTATAAATAGTTCACTAAAGAGAGGAGTTATTACTCCCATGTTGTACGACATATTGTTCAGATGGGAAAGGTAAACTGAGGTAACGTAATGTGTTTACTGCTTTAAACAATGTGTTGCATGTAACCATGTTATGTGTTGCATCTTATATGGCATCTTGTTGCATCATAATAGCTTGATGAGATTTATTCTCACCCCTTCTCTCTTTTACTGTTTTAGATCGCGTTGAGACAGGAAGCCCGAACCAGTGAGGCCGGGGAGGAGTTTGGACGTTTCTTTTGGAATTGTCAGGGTATCTATATAGTTAGGTTGTGGTTGGGAGTATCCTTCTAGTAATACTCTTTTGGGGAAAACTTGTATATAGTTTTGATTTGTTAAAACATTTCTGTATGTATTTATGATGTAACTAAAACAGGTTGTTGTTTTTGCAAATTTTGTTTTATAAACTTGCCTCCAAGTGGAGATGTGTATTTGGTTTTATCTTGGTTTGTGAAAGTAGAGTTGGTATATTTAAAATTAAACAAAGGTTTTTAAAGTTTAGTGACATTTACAAGCTAGGGGACCGGGGTCCCCACAGTTGGTATCAGAGCCTAGTTTAGAATTCAAGGGTAGATGTCTAGACTAAGGGGGAGTGTGTGATAACTGACAATGAGTGTTTGATGTAGGGGGTTTGTAAAATGGCTGGAAATGATGATGATCAAAATAGGGCTCCAAAACATGAGGGTAATGTCGGGGCAGGTGGAAATCAGAATGAAGAAGTGATGAACCTGTTTAGAGTATTCTTCCAGAATATGGCAACTCGGGGAAAAGCTCAGAATCAACTTGAGGCACGACCAGGCCATGGATTAGAAAGATTTGTGAAGATGGTTCCACCAAGTTTCAATGGAGATCCGGATCTGGTAAAAGCGGAAAGATGGCTCGAGGCAATGAATAAGATCTTCGTAGCTATGGAAAGTCCAGATGATGGCTCAGTTTTCTTCCTTCTCCAAAAGAGTAGTTTGAGCCTATCTATTTTGACTGAAAAGGTTCGATATGCAACTTTTAAGCTTGAGGGTCCAGCGGAGCATTAGTGGTAAATTCTGAAGGAAAGTTGGGATCGGGGTCATACGCCTCAGACTTGGAATAATTTTACTCAGAAGTTCAAAGAGCATTTCATTCCAATGGTGACACGTGATAAAAAGGAGGTGGAGTTCATACGTCTAGAGCAGGGAACCATGATGGTGGCTCAGTACTCAGCCAAGTTTACGGAGTTGGCTCGTTATTGCACTCATTTGGTAACAGATGAAGAAAGAAGAGTTTATCATTTTGTGAAAGGTTTGAGACTCGAATTTAGGAAGCAATTGTTGACACGCGACTTCACAGATTATCAGGCAGCCATGTATAGAGCCTACAGAATTGAGAATGACATTGAGGAACATCATGGGAGACCGGAAAGTGGTGGTGGAAGCAAACAAAAGTACCAAGGACAAGGCTTCGGACAAAACAGTGGACAACCAAGGATTTTAAGTCCTAAGGAGTGTTCAAGGGGGTCATGTTGCAGTTCCTATGTCACGTCCAGTATCAGGTCAGTTTGGGATTGTTTGCAATTTTTGCAAGAAGATTGGGCATACCGAAGACAAATGTTGGAGTAAGCAAGGCAAGTGCATAGAATGTGGAGCATTGGGACATTTTAGGAGGAATTGTCCAAAGTTACAATAGGGACAAGTTTTAGGCAGTGGTCAGCAAGGTGGGCAATAAAAAAGTAGTAAAAAGAGAGATAATGAAGGGAAACCAAAAGAGAAAGTTCAAGGTTGAGTTTTTGCTTTGGGTAGTGGAGAGGTAGATCCTACGGAAGTCATTAGGGGTATATTACCTATCTCAGGAGTTAAGGCTCGTATTCTTATAGATCCCGGTTCATCTCATTCATTTGTGGCATCACATTTTGCTTTTACTTTGCATAAATTGCCTAAGATTTTGCCATATGTGTTGGAGGTTTCTACTCCTATGGGAGAGTGCCTTGCATCTTCTCTAGTTTACCATGGTTGTGATGTTGTTATTTGTGGGCACGTATTGCCTGTTGATTTAGTAGATTTACCAATTCGTGATTTTGATGTTATACTTGGCATGGATTGGTTAAGTAGTTGTTATGCATCGGTAGATTGTCGTAAGAAGCAAGTCTCATTTTCTATGTCTGATTTGCCTATATTTGTGTTTGATGTGGATAAGTCATTATTTGGTATTCATGTCATATCTGCATTAAAGGCTCGAAAGTTATTGTCTAAAGGGTGTGAAGGTTACTTGGCTTATGTTCTAGACTCGAGTATGAAGTCACATGAATTATTGCATGTACCTGTGGTGAGTGAGTTTGTAGATGTGCTTTCAATAGAGTATTCCATGCCACCAGATAGGGAAATGGAATTCTGTATTGACTTAATGCCAGGTATAACACCGATATCAAAAGCACCTTATAGAATGGCACCAACTGAGCTGAAGGAGTTGAAAATTCAGTTCCAAGAGTTGTTGAATAGAGGATTTATCCGTCCGAGTGTTTCACCGTGGGGAGCACCGGTATTGTTTATAAGAAAGAAAGATGGCACGTTGCGATTGTGTATCGTTTATAGATTGTTGAATCAAGCTACCATCAAGAACAGGTATCCTCTTCCTCACATTGATGACTTATTTGATCAAATCCAAGGTTCAGTGATATATTCCAATCTTGACTTGCGTAGTGGGTACCATCAGTTGAAGATCAGACCGGATGATATCTCCAAGACAGCTTTCAGGACAAGGTATGGCCATTATGAGTTTGTTGTTATGCCTTTTGGGTTGACAAATGCACCGACGGTGTTTATGGATATGATGAATAGAATTTTTAAACCTTACCTTGATAGCTTTGTGGTAGTATTGATTGATGATATTCTTGTTTATTCAAAGTCCCGAAAAGATCATAAGAAGCATTTGCGAATTGTGTTATCTATTCTTCGTGAGAAACAATTGTTTACGAAGTTTAGCAAGTGTGAATTTTGGCTCGAGAAGATTGCATTTTGAGTCATGTGGTTTCAAGTTCAGGTATTTCCGTTGATCCTTCAAAGATTGAGGCCTTGATCAACTGGAAACAACATTTGACAGTGATAAAAGTCCGTAGTTTTCTGGGGTTGGCAGGTTACTACCGAAGATTTATTGAAGGGTTTTCGAAGATTGCAACACCATTGACTAAGTTGACTCGGAAGGATGTATCATTTGTGTGGGATGCAAAGTGTGAAACCAGTTTTGCAGAGTTGAAGAAGAGATTGACTACAACTCTGATCCTTACCCTACCTGATGTAAGTGAGAATTTCGTGTTCACCCGGGAAGCACGAAGATGTATCAAGACTTGAAGAAGGGTTATTGGTGGAATGGAATGAAGAGGGAAATTACGGAATTTGTTTCGCAGTATTTAACTTGCTAACAGATTAAAACCGAGCATCAAAGGCCTGTAGGATTACTTCAACCGTTAGATATTCTGGAATGGAAATGGGAAGGTATTGCAATGGATTTTGTGATTGGACTACCTCCGACATCGAAGAAGATGGATGCTATTTGGGTAATAGTGGATAGATTGACCAAGTCGGCTCACTTTTTACCCGTGTCAATGAAGCATTCAATTGAGAAGTTAGTACAATTGTATATTCGAGAGATTGTTAGACTTCATGGAGTACCGATCAACATTTTATCAGATAGGGATCCAAGATTTACATCGCGATTTTGGAAAGCTTTGTACGAGGCTTTGGATTCAAAGCTGCGTTTCAGTACGGAGTTTCATCCTCAGACAGAGAGGACTATCCAGATTCTTGAGGACATGTTGCGTGCGTGTGTGATGGATTTCCATTCCTCTTGGGAAGTTCATTTACCTTTGGTTGAGTTTGCGTATAATAATAGTTATCATTCTAGCATCGAAATGGCACCTTATGAAGCTTTGTATGGAAGAAAGTGTCGATCTCCAATTTGTTGGGATGAGGTTGGTGAAGCAAGACTTTAGGGTCCAGATTTGGTTCGAGATTCGACTGAAAATATTAAAGTGATTTGAGACAGATTGAAGACGGCTCAAAGTCGACAGAAAAGCTATGCCGATAATAGAAGAAGGGATTTTTCATTTCAAGTTAGGGATTTTGTGTTTCTAAAAATTTCTCCGAGGATGGGAATTAAGGAATTTGGAAACAAAGGTAAATTGATGCCAAGGTATGTTGGTCCATTTGAGGTTTTGGAGAAGGTTGGCAATTTGGCATATAGACTAGCTCTACCCCCATATCTTTCTTCTCTTCATGACGTGTTTCATGTGTCTACGTTGATAAAGTATCTCTATGATCCTTCACATGTATTGAGTTCTCCACCCGAGGATATTCAGGCTAATATGACCTATGTGAAAGAACCGTTGAGAGTTATGGAATCACAGGTCCGGGAACTGATAACCAAGAGTATTCCGGTTGTGAAAATCTTGTGAAAGAATCATACGGTTGAGGAAGCCACTTGGGAGTTGGAGTTTGAGATGCGTGAGAAGTATCCGTAGTTGTTTGAGCATTTTGGTAAGTAAATTTAAAATTCAGGGCGAATTTTCTTTAAGGTGGAGTAAGTGTCACGACCCTAAACCTAGGCACTAGTTTGAGCACTTATTGAGCACGTGTATGTGGCGTGCATTGCATCTCATTCCATGAGTTGCATAATAATTGTGATTTTTTATGAGTTAGTTAATATTTTAATAATTTATTTGGCATTTTAAGTATGTTAATAACTTAAATTTAATTATTTAATGACTAAGTGAAACAAATAAGAGTTGTGTAGTTGAAATTTTAATTGTTGAAATTTAATTAAGAACCTTATAAAATGTTGAGGTGCTTAAGTGTAAAAATTAAAGCTTATGGTAGTATGTTGTAGCAACTAATGGCTTGAAGGAGCTTAAATGGAAAATGCTTTAATGTTTATCCTTAGATTAAAAATTGGTAAGGAAGATTCATAATAATCAAAAACCAGCCAAGTTCTTCCTCTGTTCCATGTGTAGAGAAAAACCTAGGGTTCCATTCAACAATTCACCTTAAATTCATCTTTTGTCCATTTTTCGATCCGTCTTCATCAAAATGTTCAGGAAGCCGAGGGAATCACTTTCATCCGATTAAAGTTTTTCACTCTTTCGTATTAATTTGAGGTAAGTTATTATGTTCCTTTCTTATAATCTTGTTCATTTGGTGTTTGATGTTGAAATGGTGGATATATAATGTTGCATGTTATTTTGGAACATTTCTCTTGAGTTTTGGAATCGTTGGAAAAGAATTGGGATGAGTTGAAATGAGGTTTAGTTTGTTATTGCTATTTGAGGTGTAAGGATAGAGTAGAAATAAACATTTTCCAAGCCTTGCTGATGTTTCAGCTTCAGTACTGATTTTTTGAAGAGGGCACGACTCGTGCTGGAGGGCACGAGTCATTCCCTTCAGCCAGTCGTGGCAACAAGTCGTGCAATAGTTTGCAGTCGTGCTGATTCCAATTGGCATGACTTGTGCTGGCTAGCACAAGTCGTGCCCTGGCCTGTTTTGCTTGGTCTGTTTAGAAGCCTTGTAATCCTAACTTCCTAATACTCCCTCCATCCCTAAATGTTTGTCCCATTTCCCCTTTTCCTTTGTCCCAAAAAGTTAGTCTCATTTCCAAAATTAATGCTTCAAAATCACTAAATTTTCAAAACGTGTAACATTTAGGGACAGAGTATTACATAACGGCGGTGTATATTATCAATAATTTTCAAAGCGTTCGTAAAAATAACCAAAATTAAAGCTTCAAAATCAATAAATTAAAATGTTTGAAAAGTCAAATGGGACAAACATTTAGGGACGGAGGGAGTACATCTTTTACCCAATTAAATCCCTAATCAAAGTACAACTTATGAACTATCAAATGAGGTCTTCACTTGTCCAAAATGGTATTGGGAAGGTTGTTAAATCTTGTCTTGAAAATGGTTGGAAACCAATATGGAAACTTAACCAAAGTTGGTAAAACTTGGTGAAATGACCTTAAACATTTTATTGAGGTTAAGAATTGTTGTGTGTGAATATGTAAGGCTTATTTGTGATATATTGTGCCAAGACTTGGTTGCATATTCATAGTGTGTTTGTTCAATAGTGTATTGAAATGTACGTTGCAATATTGTGATGGTTTGAACATGAGTAATATTACCATGTTGATTGATTGATATCCCAAGTGTGGATTTATTTTCAAGTATCAGTTTATGTGCTTGAATGTGTTTATCATCTAATGTTTAGGGGTATAATGGAATTCGATCAATTATAGAAAATGTTCTATGAGTTAATCGAATTACATTATACATGTGACTGTCCCCTTCTGTGGCCACAGTTGGGGTGATAGCTTCTGTACTTAGCCAAAAGCATTTACAGATAGCGAATAATCTTATATGGTTATCTGAAAAATGAGTCTTATAAGATGGTGAATATGTATAAGCATTTCACTAAAGAGGGGAGTTATTACTCCCATGTTGTACGACATATTGTTCGGACGGGAAAGGTAAACTGAGGTAACGTAATATGTTTACCGCTTAAAACAATGTGTTGTGTGTAACCATGTTATGTGTTGCATCTTATATGGCATCTTGTTGCATCATAATAGCTTGCTGAGATTTATTCTCACCCCTTCTCCCTTTTACTGTTTTAGACCGCGCTTAGACAGGAGGCCCGAACCATTGAGGCCGGTGATGAGTTTGGACGGCTTTCTTTTGGGATTGTCAGGGTATGTATATAGTTAGGTTGTGATTGGGAGTATCCTTCGAGTACTACTCTTTTGGGGAAAACATGTATATAGTTTTGATTTGGTAAAACATTTTCGTATGTATTTATGATGTAACTAAAACAGGTTGTTGTTTTTGCAAAGTTTATTTTATAAACTTTCCTCCAAGTGGAGATGTGTAGTTGGTTTTATCTTGGTTTGTGAAAGTCGTGTAGGTATATTTAAAAGTAAACAAAAGTTTTTAAAGTTAAGTGACTTTTACAAGCAAGGGGACCCTCTCGCTCGGGGCACGAGCTAAGGTTCCGGGTCGGGGTCCCCACACATAATGGATGATCTGAAGGAAATCTTTAATGACAAGCTAAGCTACAAACTTCAAGAGCTGGATAACAGTTTGAGGGGGAGCATAGCAGAGATGGAATCAAATATGCAACAATCCCAAATTGCTCATGCTGAAGATATTCAAGATAAAATCCATACTTTCTTCAACTCCCTAAATTCCTCCTTCCATGTGCAACTTGAAGAGGTTAACAAATATTTCGATGAGAATGCTTCAAAGGTAGATGCGCTCAAGGAGTAGAATGAAGAAAGTAGAACAGTTGGTGCCAACAATTCTAGAATGGCAACGGCAGTCAATGCTTTGAGAGGAGTTGAAGCTGCCCAAGTAAGAACCGCAGATGAAGTGAGAAGACTAAGAAGGACTTTGCGGACATAAAATTGAGCATTCAACACTCCTGGACCGCAAGGTAATGAGATAGTAAATGGACCGCCTGCTCAGAATATAGTAGACTTAGATAATCAATAGGTGGATCCCTAGTTTAAACCGCACTCATTGTATTCTTTTTGCTTAATTTCTTTTGCTTAGTTTTTGATACCATGTAATGAAAATTACATCATGGTTGATTCCAAAACCTTGTTCATTCAAACCGCTTGTTTGTAGAACACTGAAACCGCATTGGTTTAAACCTCATTCACATATTTTAACTTAAAAATCATATTTTTGAAATTGAAGTTTAAACATTCAGTTTAAACGACATACTTAAACAAAAATTCATATCTTTTATGTATGCACTAAATACATTTCTATATTTTCAACTTGTAAGTTTTTCATCTTTCAATAGTATAGAAATCTATAACTTAGGCTAGTGTGTGCCTTGACTTGGGACATGGCTTACCATGTTAATTCCTATAGACATGTTTTTACCAAGGACAATTTTTGCCTTTGTTATGGTAGGTAATGGCATCAATAAAATAGGGGGAGATTGTTGGGTATTGAAATTATCTGATTCGTGGCCAGACGGCATCTCACACTGCGCGGTCGCGCTGTTTTTCGTTTAGAGTCGCTACGCCATTTTGATTGTGCCCAAAACATTGAGAAAATGCATTTTTGTTTTGTTTGTTTTGTTGTGTGATGAGATTTTTGAGTTTGGAGGTCATGTTACGCCTCGGGAAGAGATATTTGTGTCTTTCGATACCCTTCTTTCTTTAAATGTTGTGTGTGTGTGTGTGCTTTTAAAAATGCATTTGAAAATGATGTCTACATTGTAAATGATGTATTAAAACAGAAATATCTAAATACGTAAAGTAATTAAATGAGATTTGGAAGGAGATCGTACCAATGTTGGTTTGTGTCTATCTTTCGCGAGGGAGTGTATTTGTTTTGAGGGTTAATAGGGTTTTTGGGACATCTGAGGTCGTTTAGGACGGATCGAGATTGACCTGGATCGAACGAAATCACTTCAGGAGGACTTCGAAGTGCCTCGGGTGGGCTTTGGAGCACCACCGGAAGGCTCGGGAGGCCTCGAGAAGGATCGGAAGAGGCTGGGATTGCCTTAGGATGGCTTGGGATGCCTCAGGACGGGACCGAGATCGCCCAGGGAAGGATTGAGTTCGACAGGAATCGCTTCGGGAGGACTTTGGAGTGCCTCGGGAGGAATTTGGAGCACCTTGAGAAGGCTCGGGAGGCCTCGGGAAGGATCGGAAGAGGTCGAGATGCCTTAGAAAGTTGCCTGAAGGCTGGGGGAAGAGAGGATAGAGTTGAGGTGTGAATGAAATGAGAGGGGGAGCCTTCTATTTTTAGGCCTCAAAAAATTGCAAAGTGGTCCGTACGAACCTTTGTATCATTACTATTTTTTTGGGTTTCCTGGATTTCAAGGAATATAGTGGACTTTGTGGAGATTTTGTAATTATTTTGGCGTGTTAACATAAGTGTCCGTACGGACACTTCTTGCTTTGCAAAGTGGTCCGTACGGACCATTGTGCAAGCTGGCCATTTTTTGTAATTCCTGCAAAGTCCTTGAGTTCCTTTTTATCCCTGAAAGGTGCTCCCTTGGTTTGGCTAGTCATTTTGGACTTTTAGACGTTACGGGTCTCAAGATCACGAATGCATGATTCCTCTGCATTTCCCGTATGCTCGGATGGAGAGTGGTCCGGATTGGGGTACTTACAGAAGCCCCTCGGGGACGTCACTTATAAAGAAAGTGGGGTCGTCGATAAAGATAAGGGTCGCGATCTAGACCGCTTGTTGGGAGAGAGAAGATTAGCGTGTTGGTCGAATGGCTGTGGACGTGTTGGTATCTTGAGGGACCGCTTGGGTCGGATGGCTGGACCCTTTGGTAGGATTCCTAGGTATCCCGAATGGGAATCAAGCCTGATCATAGTTCATGTGTGAGGTGACCGCTTGGGTCGGATGGCTGAGGACGTGGTGGTGTCCTGAGGTGATCGCTTGGATCAGATGGCTGGACCCTTTGGTAGGATTTCTACGTATCCCAAATGGGAATTAAACATGATCGTAGTTCGTGTGAGAGGTGACCGCTTGGGTCGAGTGACTGAGGACGTGGTGGTGTCCTGATGTGACCGCTTGGGTTGTATGGTTAGACACTTTGGTAGGATTCCTACTTATCCCAAATGGGAATCAAGCATGATCGTAGTTCGTGTGTGAGATGACCGCTTGGGTCGAGTGACTGAGGACGTGGTGGTGTCCTGAGGTGACCGCTTGGGTCGGATGGCTAGACCCTTTGGTAGGATTCCTACTTATCCCAAATGGGAATCAAGCATGATCGTAGTTCATGTGTGAGTTGACCGCTTGGGTTGAGTACTGAGGACGTGGTGGTGTCCTAAGGTGACCGCTTGGGCCGGATGGCTGGACCCTTTGGTAGGTTTCCTACATATCCCGAATGGGAATCAAGCCTGATCATAGTTTGTGTGTGAGATGACCACTTGGGTCGAGTGACTGAGGACGTGGTGGTGTCCTGAGGTGGGGATGACAACGTTTGTGTCTTCAGAGGAAGGCTTTTGAGTGAGATTTTTGGAAGGCCTTCGTGCTTTGAGTTTGTCTTTGGGAGGCGTTTGTGCCTTGAGTGAGATTTTTGGGTGGCGTGCGTGCCTTTGGAAGGTGTTTGTGCCTTGAGCACCGGACTTACGATGACGGCCTGGAGTTGTTTTGTTAGGGATATGATTCGTTGTATGGGATTGTCGTTTGTCTTTTGTCTGCTAGGGAAAAGTTCTGGCTTACAATGACTACCGGGGAAATGATTCGTTACGAACTTACACTGATGGCCGTTTGTCTTTTTGTTCACTGGGGATAGGGGGTTCGAGCTTACCTTGATGGCCAAAATTATTTTTTGTGCCATTTAGTTTGGCGAGATCCAGATATACGATAACGGCCGGGGTTAATTAATTCTTCTCTTTTTTTAAGGTGTTTGCGGCTTGGGATTTGTGTTCGAAGGCATTTGCGCCTTAGGATTTGTGTTCGAAGGCGTTTGTGCCTTGGGATTTGTGTTCGAAGGCATTTGCGCCTTGGGATTTATTATTCGAAGGCGTTTATGCCTTGGGATTTGTTGTTCGAAGGCGTTTGTGCCTTGGGATTCGGACTTACGATGACTGTCGGGAGTTAATTTTGTTGGTTTAGGGACCAAACCGTATGGATCATGCTGGAAATGGCCCTTGGACAGCCAAGGGCAAAGTTTGTAAGGGCAAAATAGGGAATTGTCTGGGGCTACAAAGTGGTCCGTTCGGATTCACTTGCACTTGCAAAGTGGTCCGTACGGACTCTTATGCAAATCTAGTGTTTTTAAGCAAAATTAGATTGAAACCTTACACACCTTCAACAATCAATCCGGATGAGTTGTATCCGGATGTGAGGGTACACACCTTGCGGGGGGAAATGGTAGTGGAGGTAAGAAATCAAATTTTGTTTTTGATTCTTGATTGAAATGATGTATGCTAGAGCTAGGGTTTTAGTTCTTGCAATTTGGGGCTTTTGTTGTTGCCATGATCAATTTGTGAAATTGACGCTGAATTATTGAAATTGGGTGTATATGGATTGTGGGTATGTGATTTTTGTCCAAAAATGTGAAGTTTAGCTCTTATTTGTGAAAATAAAGTGCCTCTCCTTGAAATGTATACTTTGGTTGCTTGTACCTTGGTGGTATTTTGTTTTTTTAAAAAATTGCCGTGTAAGAACGAACTTTTGTGTGGGGAAATTGTGTGAGATGTGCCGTGTTTTTGTGACGGACTTTTGTGGTGTGTGCCGTGTTTTGTGACGGATTTTTGTTTGAAAATGTGTCGTGTAGGGACGGACCCTTGAAATATGTGTATGGGTAGGGACGGACCCTTTGTTGAAGAAAGTGTGCCATGTTGGTACGGCCACTTGTGAAAATTTTTGTGTGTAGGAACGGACCCTTGTGTGACAGTGGGTGCCACGTTTTTGTAATGGGCTTCGTGTTGTAAAACTTGTCGTGTTGGGATGGACTTTTGTGTTTATAAATGTGTGCCGTGTTGGTACAGACTTTTTGGGTGAAATTGCCGTGTTGGTACGGACTTTTGCATTTGTAAATGATATGTGTCATATTTGTTTTGGGTATATTTGTTAAGTATCATTATTGACGTACCTTTGCTGTGTTCACCTGCAGGATGAGGTGCCTTCGTTTGGGAAGGCGAAAAAGATGAAATCACGGCGGTCCCTTGAGGCCATGGTCGAGATATGGAGGAGCATGCCCAATATCTCCTGGGAGGGGTGGCCTAGTCCATGTAGGCTTGTTATTGATTCTGGGCTGAACGTGTTCTTTGAGAACCTGGCCGGGCTGGCAGAGACTCAGAAGAACAAAGGTGTTTTCTGGCCTTGTCTGAGTATTGGTGAGATACCACGCATACCTTCCACTTTTGCTGGGGGGAGATGATAGTGACTCCCACGGATTTTTCGGCTATCACCGGGTTATCCTTTAAGGGGGAGTCGGTGAGATGGCCGGACCGGATGTTCGACGAGCGCCTGATAGAGCTACTGGGTTTTGTGCCTTCGCCCTGTAAGGGCTTGGGCATGTTTTATCATGAGGTGGAAGCGAAGATCACGGCGAACATCGGAAGTACCGCCGGGGTACAGGGGTAGTGTTGGTGGAGCAGCTGGCATGCTCATTTTTGTGGTTTGCCCTTTCCGAGACTTTATTCTCGAACCACTCTTCCACCGCTCTTTTCCATCTGCTTGAGAGTCTGGTGGATTTGGAGAGGCCAGGCTTGGACGAGCTCTCCTTTGCCTTAGATTAGTTTAGCAGGGGCGCGGTTAACTCCCTGGGATGCTTCGACTTTGCGCTGGAGGTATGAGTTTATTGCTTTTGTAGTTTAGCGCTTCATCATTTCCCCTTTTCTTTTCCTTTTTTTCAGCATTATCTGCTTTTTGTGGCAGGTGTGGTGCTACGAGATCTTCCAGTGCCGGCCATGGGACCTCCATGACGAGGCCATGTTTGGGTAACCCGCTATGTTGCGCTGGGTCCACTCTCTGAGGAAGAGGAGGACCAGCTGGGAGAGGATCACTGTCACATACATGGATATGCAGCAATTTTTGGAGAGGGATAGCCCAGTTGGGTGCCAGCTGTACCCTTGGTCTCTGTACGGCGAGGACGAGTTGGAGGGTGCCCCCTGGATGACGTGGCAGAGGAAGCTTCTGCGGGGCCTCACTTGCGAATCTATTTATTCGGGGGAGGGGGTCTTCTGGAAGCATGGTGCCGGTATTCCTCCTATTGCTCCGAGGGATCCGCAACTCCACATGATGAGCCCTGCTGAGATGGACGAGCTGGATTTCGAAAGGTACCGGGCTGGCGTGGCTGCTGAGGAGTTCATCCTGTAGGGCGAGGAGTATGGGGCCTTCGTCAGGTAGAAGTTGAGGACGCCGCAGGTGTTGGCAAGGGAGAGGCAGACTGGCTCGTAGCGTCCTCAGGATGTCCTGATGCCTGAGCCGGACTTCACCTACGTCCGCAGGGACTCTAGGAGGAGGGTGTCGGTGCCCATCCCAGAGCTGGCTCTTGCCGCCTACCCGGTTGATCCAGATGCTGCGGTGAGTTTGTTTACTCTTTTCCCTTTTGGCATCTTGTTCTGTATTTCTCTCTTTTGTCGAGTATTTTTTTGTTATATCTCTTTTGCTGGGCATTTATTTTGTTGTTTGTTGTGCAGGTCTCGGGGTGGACCGTAGACGTGCTCACCCGCCGGTATGTGGTGCTGAGGGCTTTCACGAAGAAGCTCTTGAAGGGGATGTCCTGCGGGTCTTCACGGAGTGCGGCGGATTTTGAGCCAATGTCTTCGAGGAGGTTCGTGGATACTCCTTCTTCGAGGGCTAAGGCGGACCCTCAGCCTGAGATGTCGGCTGGGGAGCGGAATAGCTACGATGCGGGGACTTCTTTGGAGGGCCGGAGGCTGTGAACCTTTCATCAGTTCTTCCCTCTGTCCAGTGCGCAGGGTGAGGGTTCGTCCTCGCTTTCCTTCTTTGATCCTTTTGCCTATCTCACTTCTTCGGACTATCTGGAGTACTCGATCGAGGAGGGGGTCGAGCTTTCTGACGATGAGGAGGTGGCCACCGGGTTTGCCGGGATGCAGGGGTTCCCGTCGGGCGAGGGTGATGGTGAGGATTCGGAGTAGGACTCCTTTTGCTTTCCCTTTTTTGTATTTTTTTGTATTGGTATCTGTAATAAAATACTTGTATTTGACAAACAAATCATTTTATTATTGTGATGTAATGAATTTATTATTTGTAATTCCGCGGAGACTGGCCTAGGAATTGTTTCTAGCTTATTTTATTTCTTGTGCATGTCGCATGAGCTGGGAATGCATTTGTGTTTAATGTATGGGGGCTGGAAACAGCTTTGGCTGGGTTTTTTGAGCAGTCGGGTGCAAAATCCTGCGGCGGACAGCAACTATTTTGTGGTTGCTGAAAAATTTAGCCAGGGTGCAATATGGTCCGTATGGATCACTCTTGCATGCAAAGTGGTCCATACTGAAACTTCTTGCTTTTAGTGAGGGGATAAGATTTGCTAAAAATCTGGATTTTCCTCATCACCTCCTTCCCAAATTACAGCCATTTCGGCTCATCTTCCCCATTTTCCAAAGAAAACTCCATTTTTGCAATGGATTCGACATATGTTCCTAGAGTTTTCCCGAGGATTTCAAAGGAGAGGCAAGTGAATTTCCTTGAGTGGCTCAAGATGTGGATGAGGCACCACATGAAGCACAACAAGCGGGCTTTTGAGGTGAGATTTCAACTCTGCTCCGTTTGGTCCCTTAAAGAGTTAGTTCCTGATTGGGAGTTGTTGCAGGCGGCCGCAAGGTTCTGGTATGTTAGGAGGCATGTGTATAGCTTCTCCTGCAATGAGATTACGCCCACATTTGAAGAATTTCAGGCTTTGCTTGGAGGACAGGAGGTGGAGGCTACCTCGCTTCCTTTGGTCGGGGGTGCGACTGTGAGCATAAAGCTCGCATACTTTCTTCGGGCTTCGTTGGAGGAAGCACAAGGTATGACATTTGATTCTGGTCATATTGATATTTCTGCGCTGTCCGAGAGATTTATGGGTGAAGACGAGAGTGATGTCTCGTGGAATGTATTTGCTTTATGCGTGATAGCAACGCTTTTACCCTAAGTTGAGAATTAATTCAGGAGCATGACCCTAAATTGAGACTTAGTTCATGAGTATGACCCCTAAGTTGAAACATAGTTCAGGAGCATGACCCTAACTTGAGACTAAGTTCAGGATCAAGACCCTAAATTGAGACTTAATTCAGGAGTATGACCCTAAGTTGAGACTTAGTTCAGGAGCATGACCCTAAGTTGGGACGTAGTTCAGAAGTATGAACCTAAATTGAGACTTAGTTCAGGAGTATGACCCTAAGTTGTGACTTAGTTATGGAGTATGACCCTAAGTTAAGACTTAGTTTAGGAGTATGACCCTAAGTTGTGACTTAGTTCAGGAGTATGACCCTAAGTTTAGATTTAGTTTAGGAGTATGACCCTAAGATGAGATTTATTTCAGGAGTACGGCCCTAATTTGAGACTTAGTTCAGGAGCATGAACCTAAGTTGAGACTTAGTTCAGGAGCATGACCCTAAGTTGGGACTTAGTTCAGGAGTATGAACCTAAATCGAGACTTAGTTCAGGACTATGACTTAGTTCAGAAGTATGACCCTAAGTTGGGACTTAGTTCAGGAGTATGACCCTAAGTTAAGACTTACTTCAGGAGTATGACCCTAAGTTGAGAATTAGTTCAGGAGTATGACCCTAAGTTGGGACTTAGTTCAGGAGTATGAACCTAAATTGAGACTTAGTTCAGGAGTATGACCCTAAGTTGGGACTTAGTTCTGGAGTATGACCCTAAGTTAAGACTTAGTTTAGGAGTATGACCCTAAGTTGAGTCTTAGTTCAGGAGTATGACCCTAAGTTGAGACTTAGTTAAGGAGTATGACCCTAAGTTGAGATTTATTTCAAGAGTACGACCCTATTTTGAGACTTAGTTCAGGAGCATGAACCTAAGTTGAGACTTAGTTCAGGAGCATGACCCAAAGTTGGGACTTAGCTCAGGAGTATGAACCTAAATCGAGACATAGTTTAGGAGTATGACTTAGTTCAGAAGTATGACCCTAAGTTGGGACTTAGTTCAGGTGTATGACCCTAAGTTAAGACATACTTCAGGAGTATGACCCAAAGTTGAGACTTAGTTCAGGAGTATGACCCTAAGTTGGGATTTAGTTCAGGAGTATGAACCTAAATTGAGACTTAGTTCAGGAGTATTATCCTAAATTGAGACTTGGTTCAAGAGTATAACCCTAAGTTAAGGCTTAGTTCAGGAGTATGACCCTACATTGAGACTTTGTTCAAGAGTATGACCCTAAGTTGAGACTTAGTTCAGGAGTTTGAACCTAAGTTGAGACTTAGTTCATGAGTATGACCCTAAGTTGAGACTTAGTTCAGGTGTATGACCCTATGTTAAGACTTAGTTCAGGAGAACGACCCTAAGTTGGTACTCAGTTCAGGAGTATGAACCTAAATTGAGACTTAGTTCAGGAGTATGACCCTAAGTTGAGACTTAGTTCAGGAGTATAACCCTAAATTGAGACTTGGTTCAGGAGTATGACCCTAAGTTAAGGCTTAGTTCAGGAGTTTGATCCTAAATTGAGACTTAGTTCAGGAGTATGAATCTAAATTTAGACTTAGTTTATGAGTATGATCCTATGTTGAGACTTAGTTCATGAGTATGAACCTAACTTGAGACTTGGTTCAGGAGCATGACCCTAAGTTGGGACTTAGTTCTGGTTTATGAACCTAAATTGAGACTTAGTTCAGGAGTATGACCCTAAGTTGGGACTAAGTTCTTGAGTATGACCCTAAGTTAAGACTTAGTTTAGGATTATGACCCTAAATAAAGACTTAGTTCAGGAGTATGACCCTAAGTTGAGACTTAGTTCAGGAGTTTGAACCTAAGTTGAGATTTATTTCAGGAGTATGACCCTAATTTGAGACTTAGTTCAGGAGTATGACCCTAATTTGAGACTTAGTTCAGGAGCATGACCCTAAGTTGGGACTTAGTTCAGGTGTATGAACCTAAATCGAGACTTAGTTCCGGAGTATGACCCTAAGTTGGGACATAGTTCAGGAGTATGACCCTAGTTTAAGACATACTTCAGGAGTATGACCCTAAGTTGAGACTTAGTTCAGGAGTATGACCCTAAGTTGGGACTTAGTTCAGGAGTATGAACCTAAATTGAGACTTAGTTCAGGAGTATGATCCTAAATTGAGACTTGGTTCATTAGTATGCCCTAAGTTAAGGCTTAGTTCAGGAGTATGACCCTACATTGAGACTTTGTTCAGGAGTATGACCCTAAGTTGAGACTTAGTTCCGGAGTTTGAACCTTAGTTGAGACTTAGTTCATGAGTATGACCCTAAGTTGAGACTTAGTTCAGGTGTATGACCCTAAGTTAAGACTTAGTTCAGGAGTATGACTCTAAGTTGGTACTTAGTTCAGGAGTATGAACCTAAATTGAGACTTAGTTTAGGAGTATTATCCTAAGTTGAGACTTAGTTCAGGAGTATGACCCTAAGTTGAGACTTAGTTCAGGAGTATAACCCTAAATTGAGACTTGGTTCAGGAGTATGACCCTATGTTAAGGCTTAGTTCAGGAGTATGACCCTAAATTGAGACTTGGTTTAGGAGTATGATCCTATGTTGAGACTTAGTTCAGGGAGTATAAACCTAAATTGAGACTTGGTTCAGGAGTATGACCCTAAGTTGAGGCTTAGCTCAGGCGTATGACCCTAAATTGAGACTTAGTTCAGGAGTATGACCCTATGTTGAGACATAGTTAAGGAGTATGAACCTAAGTTGAGACTTAGTTCAGGAGCATGACCCCAAGTTGGGACTAAGTTCAGGAGCATGAACCTAAATTGAGACTTAGTTCATGAGTATGACCCTATGTTGAGACTTAGTTCAGGAGTATGAACATAAATTGAGATTTGGTTCAGGAGTATCACCCCTAAGTTGAGGCTTAGTTCAGGAGTATGACCCTAAATTGAGACTTAGTTCAGCAGTATGAACCTAAGTTGAGACTTAGTTTAGGATTATGAACCTATGTTGGGACTTAGTTCAGGAGTATAAACCTAAGTTGGGGCTTATTTCAGGAGTATGAATCTAAGTTGGGGTTTTGTTCAGGAGTATGAACCTAAACTGGGACTTAGTTCAAGAGTATGAACCTAAGTTGGGGCTTAGTTCATGAGTATGACCCTAAGTTGGGGCTTAGTTCAGGAGTATGACCCTAAGTAGGTACTTAGTTCAGGAGTATGACTCTAAGTTAAGACTTACTTCAGGAGTATGACCCTAAGTTGAGACGACTTAGTTCAGGAGTATGAACCTAAATTGAGACTTAGTTCAGGAGTATGATCCTAAATTGAGACTTGGTTCAGTAGTTTGACCCTAAGTTAAGGCTTAGTCTAGGAGTATCACCCTACATTGACACTTTGTTCAGGAGTATGACCCTAAGTTGAGACTTAGTTCAGGAGTTTGAACCTATGTTGAGACTTAGTTCATGAGTATGACCTTAAGTTGAGACTTAGTTCAGGTGTATGACCCTAAGTTAAGACTTAGTTCGGGAGTATGACCCTAAGTTGGTACTTAGTTCAGGAGTATGAACCTAAATTGAGACTTAATTCAGGAGTATGATCCTAAGTTGAGACTTAGTTCAGGAGTATGACCCTAAGTTGAGACTTAGTTTAGGTGTATAACCCTAAATTAAGACTTGGTTCAGGAGTATGACCCTAAGTTAAGGCTTAGTTAAGGAGTATGACCCTAAATTGAGACTTAGTTCAGGACTATGAACCTAAATTGAGACTTAGTTTATGAGTATGATCCTATGTTGAGACTTAGTTCAGGAGAATGAACCTAAATTGAGACTCGGTTCAGGAGTATGAACCTAAGTTGAGGCTTAGCTCAGGAGTATGACCCTAAATTGAGACTTAGTTCAGGAGTATGAGCCCATGTAGAGACTTAGTTCAGGAGTATGAACCAAAGTTGAGACTTAGTTCAGGAGCATGACCATGAGTTGGGACTTAGTTCAGGAGCATGAACCTAAATTGAGACTTTGTTCATGAGTATGACCCTACGTTGAGACTTAGCTCAGGAGTATGAACATAGATTGAGACTTGGTTCAGGAGTATGACCCTAAGTTGATGCTTACTTCAAGAGTATGACCCTAAATTGAGACTTAGTTCAGCAGTATGAACCTAAGTTGAGACTTAGTTCAGCAGTATGAACCTAAGTTGGGAATTAGTTCAAGAGTACGAACCTAAGTTGGGGCTTATTTCATGAGATTGAATCTAAATTGGGGCTTTGTTCAGGAATATGAACCTAAGTTGAGTCTTAGTTCAGGAGTATGAACCTATGTTGGGGCTTAGTTCAGGAGTATGAACCATGAACCTAAGTTTAGTCTTAGTTCAGGAGTATGAACCTAAGTTGGGGCTTAGTTCAGGAGTATGAACCTAAGTTGGGGCTTAGTTCAAGAGTATGAACCTAAGTTGGGGCTTAGTACAGGAGTATGAACCTAAGTTGGGGCTTAGTTCTGGAGTATGAACCTAAGTTGGGGCTTAGTTCAGAGTATGACCCTAAGTTGGGACTTAGTTCAGGAGTATGACCTTAAGTTGAGACTTAGTTCAGGAGCATTACCCTAAATTGAGACTTAGTTCAGGAGCATGACCCTACGTTGAGACTTAGCTCAGGAGCATGACCCTAAGTTGGGACTTAGTTCAGGAGCATGACCCTAAGTTGGACTTAGTTCAGGAGCATGAACCTAAATTGAGACTTAGTTCATGAGTTTGACCCTATGTTGAGACTTAGTTCTGGAGTATGAACCTAAATTGAGATTTGGTTCAGGAGTATCACCCCTAAGTTGAGGCTTAGTTCAGGAGTATGACCCTAAATTGAGACTTAGTTCAGCAGTATGAACCTAAGTTGAGACTTAGTTTAGGAGTATGAACCTATGTTTGGACTTTGTTCAGGAGTATGAACCTAAGTTGGGGCTTATTTCAGGAGTATGAATCTAAGTTGGGGTTTAGTTCAGGAGTATGAACCTATACTAAGGCTTAGTTCAGGAGTATGAACCTTAGTTGGGGCTTAGTTCAGGAGTATGACCCTAAGTTGGGGCTTAGTTCAGGAATATGACCCTAAGTTAGGACTTAGTTTAGGAGTATGACCCTAAGTTAAAAATTACTTCAGGAGTATGACCCTAAGTTGAGACTTAGTTCAGGAGTATGAACCTAAATTGAGACTTAGTTCATGAGTATGATCCTAAATTGAGACTTGGTTCAGGAGTTTGACCCTAAGTTAAGGCTTAGTTCGGGAGTATCACCCTACATTGAGACTTTGTTCAGGAGTATGACCCAAAGTTGAGACCTAGTTCAGGAGTTTAAACCTAAGTTTAGACTTAGTTCTTGAGTATGACCTTAAGTTGAGACTTAGTTCAGGTGTATGACCCTAAGTTAAAACATTGTTCAAGAGAATGACCCTAAGTTGGTACTTAGTTCAGGAGTATGAACATAAATTGAGACTTAGTTCAGGAGTATGATCCTAAGTTGAGACTTAGTTCAGGAGTATGACCCTAAGTTGAGACTTAGTTCAGGAGTATAACCCTAAATTGGGATTGGTTCAGGAGTATGACCCTAAGTTAAGGCATACCCTAAATTGAGACTTAGTTCAGGAGTATGAACCTAAATTGAGACTTAGTTTATGAGTATGATCCTATGTTGAGACTTAGTTCAGGAGTATGAACCTAAATTGAGACTTGGTTCAGGAGTATGAACCTAAATTGAGGCTTAGCTCAGGAGTATGACCCTAAATTGAGACTTAGTTCAGGAGTATGAGCCTATGTTGAGACTTAGTTCAGGAGTATGAACCTAAGTTGAGACTTAGTTCAGGAGCATGACCCTAAGTTGGGACATAGTTCAGGAGCGTGAACCTAAATTGAGACTTTGTTCATGAGTATGACCCTATGTTGAGACTTAGTTCAGGAGTATGAACCTAAATTGAGACTTGGTTCAGGAGTATGAACCTATGTTGAGACTTAGTTCAGGAGTATGAACCTATGTTGGGACTTAGTTCAGGAGTATGAACCTAAGTTGGGGCTTATTTCAAGAGTATGAACCTAAGTTGGGGCTTTGTTCAGGAATATGAACCTAAGTTGAGGCTTAGTTCAGGAGTATGAACCTAAGTTGGGGCTTAGTTCAGGAGTATGAACCTAAGTTGGGGCTTAGTTCAGGAGTATGAACCTAAGTTGGGGCTTAGTTCAGAGTATGACGCTAAGTTGGGACTTAGTTCAGGAGTATGACCATAAGTTGAGACTTAGTTCAGGAACATTACCCTAAATTGAGACTTAGTTCAGGAGCTTTACCCTAAGTTGTGACTTAGTTCAGGAGCATGACCCTAAGTTGAGACTTAGTTCAGGAGCATAACCCTATGTTGGGACTTAGTTCAGGAGCATGACCCTAAGTTGGGCCTTAGTCAGGAGCATGAACCTAAATTGAGACTTAGTTCATGAGTTCCCTATGTTGAGACTTAGTTCTGGAGTATGAACCTAAATTGAGATTTGGTTCAGGAGTATCACCCCTAAGTTGAGGCTTATTTCAGGAGTATGACCCTAAATTGAGACTTAGTTCAGCAGTATGAACCTAAGTTGAGACTTAGTTTAGGAGTATGAACCTATGTTGGGACTTAGTTCAGGAGTATGAACCTAAGTTGTGGCTTATTTCAGAATTATGAATCTAAGTTGGGGTTTAGTTCAGGAGTATGAACCTAAACAGGGGCTTAGTTCAGGAGTATGAACCTAAGTTGTTGCTTAGTTCAGGAGTATGACCCTAAGTTGGGGCTTAGTTCAGGAGTATGACCCTAAGTTGGGACTTAGTTCAGGAGTATGACCCTAAGTTGAGACTTAGTTTAGGAGTATGACCCTAAGTTGAGACTTAGTTCAAGAGCATTACCCTAAATTGAGATTTAATTCAGGAGCATTACCCTAAGTTGAGACTTAGTTCAGGAGCATGACCCTAAGTTGAGACTTAGTTTAGGAGCATGACCCTAAGTTGAGACATAGTTCAGAAGCATGACCCTAAGTTGGGACTTAGTTAAGGAGCATGACCCTAAATTGAGACATAGTTAAGGAGCATGACCCTAAATTAAGACTTAGTTCAGGAGTATGATCCTAAGTTGAGACTTAGTTCAGGAGTATGACCCTAAGTTGAGAGTAAGTTCAGGAGTATCACCCTAAGTTGAGAGTAAGTTCACGAGTATGACCCTAAGTTGAGACTTAGTTCAGGAATATGAACCTAAATTGAGACTAAGTTCATGAGTATGACCCTAAGTTGAGACTTAGTTCAGGAGTATCACCCTAAGTTGAGACTTAGTTCGGGAGTATGACCCTAAGTTGAGACTTAGTTCAGGAGTATGAACCTAAATTGAGACTTATAGTTGGGATTAGTTCAGGAGTATGAACCAAAATTGAGACTTAATTCAGGTGTATGATCATATGTTGAGACTTAGTTCAGGAGTATGAACCTAAATTGAGACTTGGTTCAGGAGTTTGACACTAAGTTAAGGTTTAGTTCAAGAGTATGAACATAATTTTAGACTTAGTTCAGGAGTATGACCCTATGTTGAGACTTAGTTAAGGAGTATGAACCTAAGTTGGGGCTTAGTTCAGAAGTATGAACCTAAGTTGGGGCTTAGTTCAGGAGTATGAACCTAAGTTGAGACTTAGTTCTGAAGTATGACCCTAAGATGAGACTTAGTTCAAGAGTATGACCCTAAGTTGGGAATTAGTTCTGGAGTATGACCCTAAATTGAGACTTATAGTTGGGATTAGTTCAGGAGTATGAACCAAAATTGAGACTTAATTCAGGTGTATGATCATATGTTGAGACTTAGTTCAGGAGTATGAACCTAAATTGAGACTTGGTTCAGGAGTTTGACACTAAGTTAAGGTTTAGTTCAGGAGCATGAACATAATTTTAGACTTAGTTCAGGAGTATGACCCTATGTTGAGACTTAGTTAAGGAGTATGAACCTAAGTTGGGGCTTAGTTCAGAAGTATGAACCTAAGTTGGGGCTTAGTTCAGGAGTATGAACCTAAGTTGAGACTTAGTTCAGAAGTATGACCCTAAGATGAGACTTAGTTCAAGAGTATGACCCTAAGTTGGGAATTAGTTCTGGAGTATGACCCTAAGTTGAGACTTAGTTCTGGAGTATAACCCTAAGTTGAGACTTAGTTCTGGAGTATGACCCTAAGTTGAGACATAGTTAAGGACTATGACCCTAAGTTGAGACTTAGTTCAGGAGTATGACCCTAAATTGAGACTTAGTTCAGGAGTATGACCCTAAGTTGAGACTTAGTTCAGGAGAATGACCCTAAGTTGAGACTTAGTTCAGGAGTATGACCCTAAGTTGACACTTAGTTCAGGAGCATGACCCTATGTTGAGACTTAGTTCAGGAGCATGATTCTAAGTTGGGACTTAGATGAGGAGCATGACCCTAAGTTGGGATTTAATTCAGGAGTATGAACCTAAATTGAGACTTAGTTCAGGAATATGATCCTAAGTTGAGACTTAGTTCAGGAGTATGAACCTGAATTGAGACTTAGTTCAGGAGTATGAACCTAAGTTGAGGCTTAGTTTAGTTCAGGAGTATGACCCTAAGTTGAGGTTTAGTTTTAGTAGTATGAACCTAAGTCGAGACTATTCTAAGGCGTCTGGACCTAAGTTGGGTTTGATGGTGTATTTTGTGAATCAGGTAGGAACTTTGTTTGTTGGAATTTTTTTAGAAAGGAAACATACCGTGTTGGGACAGAACTTTTATATAGCGTTCATTACTGCTATATCTTGCATTTGAAGTTAATTGGCATACCTTTGCTGTGTTTACCTGCAGGAGGAGGCAACTTTGTGAGGAAGAAGTCGAGGAGGATGGGGTGGCGCCTCTAGCTGAGATAATGAGGACGTGTTGGTACCTCTGGTTGAGATAATGAGGATGTGGGGGCACCTCTGGTTGAAATGATGAGTACGTGGTGGCGGCTCTGGCTGAGATGATGCAGACGTGGTGGCGCCTCTACTAAAATGATGAGGACGTGGTGGTGCCTCTGGCTGAAATGATGAGGATGTGGGGCACCTCTGACCGAGTTGTTGAAATGTTTGAGGATGTGGGGCGCCTCTGACCGAGTTGTTGAAATGTTTGAGGACGTGGGGCGCCTCTGACCGATTTTTTAAGTGTTTGAGGATGTGGGGCGCGTCTGACCGATTTGTTGAAATGTTTTAAGACGTGGGGCACCTCTGACCGAGTTGTTGAAATATTTGAGGACGTGGGGGGCCTCTGATCGAATTGTTGAAATGTTTGAGGACGTGGGGTGCCTCTGACCCAATTGTTGAAATGTTTGAGGAGGTGGGGTGCCTCTGATCAAGTTGTTGAAATGTTTGAGGACGTGGGGCGCCTCTTACCGAGTTTTTGAAATGTTTGAGGAAGTGGGGCACCTTTGAATGAATTGTTGAAATGTTGGAGGACGTGGGCACCTCTGACCGAATTGTTGAAATGTTTGCTGCTGAAATGATGAGGATGCCACAGGTGCTGGCCATGGAGAAGACCACTGGCTCGTCTTCTTTTTCCTTCTTCGTTCTTACTTCTGCAGACTTCTTGGAGTATCCCGTCGAGGAAGGTGCTGAGTTCACCGACGATGAAGGGTGGCTGGCAGTGGTACCAAGATGTGGGAGTCTTTAGCATGTGGTGCTGCTGATGACTCAGAGTAGGACTCTTTTTTTTTTCTTTTCTGTGTTTGTTAGTGAGGAGAGCAACAAAATGTTTATATTTATATGCACAATGTATTCACATGTAATGAATTCTTTTATTTGCACTTTATTGGTGATAACTAAGGAGTTGTTTCTACTTCCTTTTATTTGTTTTGTGCATGTTGCATGAGCTTGAAATCTTTGTGGTATATGGATGCTGAGGCAGCTTTGGCAGGTTTTCTGAGCAGTTGGGGGCTAAAAAAGCTTTGATAGATTTCTGAGCGACGGCGGGAGTGATGTCTCCTGGGACGTGTTTGCTTTGTGCGTGATAGCCACTCTTTTCATGTTTATCTCCCTCGGGATATGCGACGGCGCTTTGTTGGATGTGGTGGGCCACTGCCGAGCTGGTGAAGACATTATTCCCTTGGTTCTGGGAAACCTTCCACTGTATAGACCATCTGGAGATAGGGAACCGATTTATGTGTGGAGGAAGCCCCACTTTGCTTGATTTATGGTTGCGAGAGAGACTTCAAGCTACGCTTGTGCTTCTGACATCTTTTAGTCCGTGGACATTCGCTTAGCGACCCTTGGGTCTTGGAGACGGATCAATCTGAAAGGAAAAGGTGGATGGCTCGACTTGGCACGCATCGCATCCGTTCGTGGGTTCCTCATTGGAGGATTGAGACTAGGAGGCCCTTTTAGGAAGGTTCCTATATTGTCAGAGTTTTGGGGTTTTCTCAGTCTTCTTTCTACATCTCGTCCCTTATTTCCAGACAGTTTGGGATGAGGCAGGAGCCTTTGCTAGGTTGGAAAGACATTGCTACTATGATGGTAGCTCCTTTTTCCATGGCAGACCTATCCACTTTCCTTCTCTTTCTGGAGATATGGAAGTTTGTTGCTTTTCCTCTTGGGTACTTCTCAGGTTCAGAGAGAGTGTTGTTCTGATCACTGAGTATTTGGATTGGTACGAGTGGCACCTTGGACAGACTCGAATGATTCTAGGGAGCAGGCGTGGGCAGGTTTGCCGTTCAGTTATGACCTTAGGAGCGCGAAAGCTTTGGTTATCCCTCAAGATATCATCGGGGACACTTTGTTTGACTACGAGACTAGAGTTGACGGATTGGCGGAGAGTTGTCCCCTTTGAAAGACTCGTAGGAGGAGATCCGAGCCGAGGCACGGACAAACGAAGCTTTGAGAGCGACTGGATTGTTGGACACAACAAGGCAAACTCCTGATCTTGGAAGAAGGGAGACATATGTAGTTCACGTGGAATAAGAAGACTCATTGGGAGTGAGGGAAGAAAGGAAATAGGGACGAAGGGACAAGCAGGAGTGGCACAGAATGACCTTCTGAAACTCTAAGTATCCATTCATTGTCATTTGTAGACACATTAATTGTTAAATGTTTTAAGTTGTCTTTTAGCATGTTGTGAGTTTGAGAGTAGACCGTGCTTGAACTCATCAAGAAGTGTTTTAACTGTGATGCTATTGCGCAAGCAAAGGAACCAATGTCACATCAACGATCCAAACACATACTTGGACGTTTCCACCTCATTCGAGAATTCATAGAAAGAGGAGACGTTAAGATATGCAATGTATCAACTGACGATAACATAGGGGATCCGCTTACAAAGCCCCTCGCACAATCAAAGCATGATGGTCATGTTAGGTCCATGGGTATACGATACATATGAGATTGGGCCTAGTACAAGTGGGAGATTGTTGGTATTATGCCTTAGGCTTATAACTATTTTGACTCATAGTTAATACCGTTATGTAATCTGTGAATGTGGGCCCAAATCGCGTATGTGAACCGTGTTTTTATAGGGTCGCCGCTTCACCTCAGTTTGAAGACATCCGGTTTATTGAAAAACGGAGTCGCCACGCCATTTTGATTTCCTCAAAACTTTAAAAAAAAGGAATAGGGTCCGGAGGTGAAGTTATTCCTTGGGAAGAACGTTTGTCGTTCACCCAAGGAGCCTTGCCGAAGGCAAGTCTTCATAGATCCAATTTTTGTGCTTGTTTTGTGTGTTCGTGTGTGAGATGTGATTTGAAAAAAGGCAAGGGAATGTGCCAAGTTATCTTCCGGACATATAAACCATTTGAGTTGGTTATCGCTCGGGATTCCTTGGTTTTGATGTGTTCGAGATTTTGATCTCGTGCTCATCTTGGACTTATGATCATCATTAAGTGACCTTTTTACCATCCCATTGGAATAATCAACCATATTAGGCTTGAGCGCCTTGGTGTGTTTTAAACCCACGTTCTTTGGGATAAGGTCTTTATGTGATCGAGAGAGAGGGACACCTTTTATAGTCCAAGAATGAGACTCTTTAGAAAGGAAGAGCCTTTGCCCATCAATCCTTCATATTGAGACGATTGAGATTAGTAGGGACATTTATGCTCGTCTCAAGTGATGATCGGAGATGTCGGGCTAAGGTTCGTCCACTTCTAAAGGGACTTCGACTATAGCATTTGAGTGGCGGAAATGATGCAAAGATGAGACCTTTACACCGTTCCACACCATGGGATGGTTCAAGTACAAAAGGAACTAGGGGGAGGGGTATAAAGATTGGATCTTTATACTAATCCTATGTCTTTCGTGCCTTAAGAAGGTCACTAGACAATCCTTGGAGAGTGATCCAACCTAAAGGGACATGGGGGATGACTTTAAAAAGTAAAGATTGCATTTTTATGAAAATAAGTGTAATGAACACTATGAGAACTAAGGCTATGAATGTAAAGGGAAGACCTTTGAGGCTTTCCTATGTCATTTAAGAACCTTATGAGGTGGACAATCCTTGGAAGCAAGGTCAAGGGAAGGGGATGACATTATAATTGTAAAGATGACATTTTTATGTAGTAAAAGAGAGCTATTTCACATCATCATGTGATGAATCCTCCCTAGAACAAGCCACTTGTGGACCCTTGGATTATCCACTTATGAGATGGATTATCCATGAATCATTTGTGTTAGGGGAAAGGGGGGAAGTGATATCTATATGAAAAAGATAGGATTTTTATAATTATATATCACATTTAATGATAAGAAAAAGCAAAGCAAATAGCAAGTAAACAATATAACAATATAATAAAGGTATTTCAAGGAGAAAGGAAGGAGAGATTGCCAATGGTGGTTTTCTCTGTCTCCTTGGGGCTTTTTCCTAAGGTATGAGTGGTTGTGGATGGGTTTTATGGAGGAGGGAGGTGATTTTTGGGATGTTTTGTTCTCTGGAAATTCAAGTTTTCAGTTTGGCAGAGTAACAGTGCCTGAAATTGTATCTCAAAATGGGTAGAGGAGGCCACTATTTATAGGCTTATTTGTGTTTCCTAATGAAGCCATGCGGCATTAACCTCTGGCATAAGAAGTCATCCGGCGTTATCCGTCGATGACTCAGCCTGCTTCTAGATCCATGCAAGGTGGCGCCTAGAAACCACTTTCCAGCGAGGGACTGCTTAGAATTTTAATTCCTAGCAGGTCCTTCCTCCCTTGGAAGGTTTGGAAAACTTCCAGAATTGCTCCTGAACTTTAGGAAAGTTCGGAGAATTGTCGGGAAACTTAACCGGAAGGCATGAGCCAGATTTGGGTACTTACAAAAGCCCCTCGGAAACGTCACTTGCAGGGCAAGTGGGGTTGTCAATAAAAAAGGATCCAATCTGGCGAACTACCGAGACGGATTGGGTGACCAAGGAGGTCGGGTGGCTGAACCTTTGGAAGGCTACCTACGTATCCCGGAGGAATCAAGCCATGATCGCAGTTCGGAATACACTGGGGAAAGGGTGTCATATGTAACGAATTGGCTAAATCTAAAGTAGGCTACCTACGTATCCTGGAGGAATCAAGCCGTGATCGTAGACCGGAATCCACTGGGGAATGGCGAAGAGAAACTGGTCCCTTGCTAGGAAGATGGAAAGAAAGTAACCTAGGAGGTCAAATGGTTGATCCTACTGGGGATATGCCAAATGAAGGGAATGACCAATGTGGTCGGATGGCTGGACCTTTATGAAAGGCTCATGCATCACTGAGGAATGATGAATGAAAGGGGTAACCAATGTGGTCCGATGACTGGACCTTTATGAAAGGCTACCTACGTATCCCGGAGGAATCAAGCCTTGGTCGTAGTTCAAGTCTCACTAGATAGTTAGGAACATGTCTAGGATCCTTGAGATTTTGACTATTAATGGAGGAGTCACCTTATTTGATTTGACAATTAATGGAGGTTGTCACCTTATGTTATTCCGTTATAATGGAAGTAACGGAGCTGTTTTGAAAGAAAACATTATTCTATTTTAGAGATAACAGAGATTTTTTTGGGAAACAACGTTGCTCCGTTGGGAGATAACGGGAATTATTTGCCTAATTGGAAAGTTCAGGGGCAAAAGTGTAAATTCAGTTCAGAGCGAATGAAGCCGCCCGGCGTGAGATGGGAAAAAAAGAAGTCGTACGGCTTTAAGCCTGATTTCACCAGATTGATTTAAATAGAAGAAGAACGGGCAGTAGCGCCATTGTTTGTTGTTTCTGTCGAGGAGAGAGGAGAGAAAAGAGAGAGGAACCTCAAAATTCTTCAAATCCCTAGCTTCTACTGCTCAACATGGATCAGGAGGGGAACATCTAGCCTCGACAAGCGTGTAGAACCTTGTCGCAAGCCGCGAGGAGGAGGAGGAGGCGGAGGGAATTCGTTAGGCCCGAGCGAAAGTATGACTTCACGACTCCTACTTTCGAGTTCTATCCCGGCAATAGGGAACACAAATCAATGAAACCTCAATCGATTTGGGTAAGCACCCTCAATTTGCTTGATTGATTTCGTCAATTTTGGTTGATTTTTGATTGATTTAGGGCTTGACCCGATTTTTTGGGAATTTTAGAATTTTCTTGCAATTTTATTGACGCTTTTAGGAATTTGATAATTAACCTATAAGGCTATGGACATAAATAAACATGCATGTGCAATTTATTTGAGAAAAATATGAGAATGACTCATTTTTGAAAATACAGTAAGAAAAATAATGTCTAAAATGTGACGGAGTTCTTGCATGTGCTAGAACTAGGTCAATTTCTGATCATGGATGGGAAAACAAGATTTTGGATGATGAAAAGGATTCATGCATGCCATCTTGAAAAATTAAAAACTTATGTGCGAAGAATTTTGTGAAAATTGGAATTTTTGTGTTTGGGAGAGCAATGTGCTCGGGATGACGTGTTTCAAATGATGAAAGACACGTGTTCTAGACAAATGATGCTAGAAATCTCTTAGGAATGCTTTTCTTTGGCAATATGTGCACTTTTTTGTGAATATATGCATGCTTTTAAGATGTACTGAAGGACTAACGCACTTTTGCCGTGCTTTCCTACAGGAGAGCAAGTCGAGGGGACCCGCGGAGGTGGCGGTGAAGTTGTGGGACAGGATGCCCAACTTCGAAAAGGACGGCGTGAATCCTAAACAGCTGGTGATAGCGACTGGTCTTCACTCTTTCATCGAGGCTATTGGTAGAGGCATTCATGTGACCTCTAAGAGCAAGGGGTTGGTCCAGGCCCTTTCAGAGTTTTGGTGGGACACCACTCACAGCTTTCATCTTAGCTGGGGAGAGATCACTGTGACCCCTACCAATTTTATTGCCATTACTGTCTTGAGATTCACTGGTAGGCCTGTGACCTGGAGAGGTCACATTTCTGGGGTCGAGTTCAGAGCTTTGGTGGGTTTTGACCTCCATCCTAAGGGGCTTGGGATGGAGACGAGGTTCGTTGAGGTGGAGGTTCTGAGATGCCTGGCGGAGTTTGCAGCCAACGAGGTGACTGCCCACCAGCTCGCGAGAGCTTTCTTGTGATTGATGCTGTCTGTCACCATTTTTGCGAACTCTGGGACATTGGCGATGCTTTGCCTACTTGATTCTTTAGAGGACCTGGTTGTGGTTGGGGAGGTCTCTTGGAGTGAGGCTAGATTGGCTGAGCTCTACTTTTCTCTAGACTTGTACAGCCGAAATAAGGCTGCTTCTATGGACTGCTTTTCTTTTGATCTTGAGGTACTCTCACTTTCTTTTTTCTCTTTTACTTTTCTGTCTTGAGATTTTATTAGAGAAATGACCTTTATGTTTTGGACATACAGGTCTGGTTCTGTGAGGTGATTGGGTTCTTTCCTTGGAACCAACATAGTGATCCGACTACCTTCCCGGCTATGGTGCGCTGGAGGGGAGAGGCTAGGGATAAGTTCACCGGGAAGACTCGGATCACCTTCGATTATAAGATGGTGAAGCCCGTCATCAACAGGGACGGTCATGAGGGGGTAGACTTCTATCCCTGGGGGAGGTATCTGGAGGCTTTGATAGGGGATGCCTTTGTGGTGACCAGGCAGAGGAGGTGGCTGACAGGCTTGAACTATGATATCATTTATCTGGGGGACCGCTTCTCCAGACAGCACGGTCACGTCCCTCCTTTGGGCACGATTACCACTCATGACCCTCCTCCGTTCACGCTGCAGCCCAGGCATTAGTCAGTGGATGAGATAGAGAGGTATCAGGCCGAATTGGCGGCCGAGGAGTATTTTGATTTTGCTACCCCGTATGCCACCTTTGTGGAGGCGCGGTTGAGGACGCCGCAGAAGTTAGTGAAGATAGTCGCTGCTCAGAGGTATGGGGAGGCCGAGCCGACTGATCCGCCTATGCCTCCGGCTCACCTTTCCTATGTGGTGAACGGGGTACCGAGGAGGTTTATGGTGCCTTTTCCAGACACGAGGGAGGCCGAGTATACTTTACCGGCTGACAGCACTGTAAGTAACTCAGGGTCCCTTTTCTTTTCGGCTTTCTGTATTTTCCGCGATTTTGAGTTTTCCTGGGATTTTCTGAGCTTTTCTTTTCTTTCTCGCAGGTTCCTACCCGTACCTATGACGGCTTGGTACGGTAGAACAGGGGCTGGAAGGAGGTAGCTCGGTCCCTTCTGAGGAAGCTAGCCTGCACTTCAAGGGCTGCGGGGAATGTGCAGGAGCCCGAGCGCAAGAGGAGGCACGTTGGGAGCACGGCCTCTACATCCTCGGCCTCAGGGTACCACTCATCGTCCACCAGTGTCGTGCCTCGGGGGCGAGGGCCTAACTCGGACATTTTGGAACAGCTGGCAGAGTATGAGCACGTGCCCGTCCACCTATCTGATGTGAGTGATAATGAAGATTTGCTGAGGGATCCTGAGTTCTATGAGCTGAGTAGCGATGATGATGAATCAGAGGCTTAGGATTCCTTAGGGTTGAACTAGGAGAGGGATAGAGAAACAATGCACAAAACTATGCACAATTTGTTATTTTATTATTTTATTTGGGTGCCAAGGAAGCAAAAACAATGTAATGATCTTTTATTTTCTTTTCCTATTCATGCTTTATGACTTTTCATATTACTTGAGCCTCGGGGAAGCTTTTTTGCTTGGAAATGGGGCAAAAATTGAGCCGGAATGGTTTATAATGGTATGTGACTGCATGGATGGTGTTTGGGTTTGTTTTAATGCAGGTTTTGTTAAGAAAGTGGGGTGAGAACTCCACTTGGGCTGCAGCTTTGGCTGCTGCAGATTTTTTTTTTCTGCAGAGGCGAAAGAAGCCGTCCGGCTAGGTCCTGGGCAAAAGAAAACGTGCGGCTTGGAACCTTGTCTGGACTGATTTTTTTTCAAATAAAATCAAGGAAGGGCCTTTTTATTTCATTTTCACCCTAGACTTGTCCCAACTGATCCCAAGGCATATTTTTGACCAAAAATCATCAAGTTCGATCACAGCCAATGGAGAAACCAGTCTGATTGCAAAAGGGGAAAAGGGAACGTTTTCTCTCCGATCTTCAATCTTGGATGAGACACAACTTTCAATCTCGTAAGGGGCTGTTTGATAACACCTTCAAGATCAAGTCTTTATGGCATTTGAAGTATCTCCCGCCCGATTGGGACCTTTTGAGAGCAGCAATGAGGTTTTGGGATGTCCGGAGACACGTTTACTGCTTTTCTTACAATGAAATTGTCCCAACCTTTGAAGACTTCCGGGAATTGATTGGGGGTCCAGAAATTGAAGCCATTTCGATTCCTTTGACCGGGGACTTGCCGGTGACCGTAAAGTTGGCATCTTTTCTGCAAATTTCTTCGGAAGAAGCTGAGGGGATGATGATAGCCCCTGACAGGATCGACATTTCTGATATCCCGAGTAGGTTTGAGTCTCCGGGTACTACTGCGACCACGGTATCCATGGACGCCTTTGCCCTCTATGTGTTCTCTTTTCTGTTTACTGCCGAGTCCTTCGGGGTCTGCCATAGTGGCCTTTTGGACATGGTCAGAGATTGCAGGGCTGGGAAAGATATTATCCTACTGATTTTGGGGGAGACTCTGCATGGCATTGATAGGATGGCTAGGGGGACCATTTCATGCGGTCTGGGAGCCCAGCGGTGCTGACCTTATGGTTACAAGAGAGGCTTGGGGCTTTGTCTGGGGCTTTGCCTACTCAGTGCCCTAGGGTGATTTCCCGATGGGGTGCACCTAGACAGCAGGATCAGGATAGTTGGGAGCTAATGATGGCTAGGTTGTCCACCTCGGACATTCACTGGTGGGTGCCTCACTGGAGGTTGCAGACTCGTAGGACGTTTCAGGAGTCCTACATAGTGAGGGTTCTGGGGCTATCTCTGTCCTCTTTCTACATTCCCTGCTTAGTGTCCAGGTAGTTCGGGACCTTGCAGGAGCCAATAGATGATTGGGGAGACATTCTCACTATGGAGGTGGCACCTTTTGATATGAGAGGTCTAGACAGCTTCTCCTTTTTCTCGAGAGCGTGGACATATGCCGCTTTTCCACCCAGGGCCATTCTCAAGAGCAGGAAGAGTACTATCTTGACCACGGCTTACTTGAACTGGTACGAGAGGGAAATGGGGGCGACTCAGATCGTTTTGGGAGAGAGGCATCAGGCCTTATTGGGTGCTGATTGTGACTCGAGCAGGACTCTGAGGGAAACTGAGGCCAAGGCTAGCTTCCATAACCAGTCGGGCGATCTTATTAGAGATATGGAAGCCCGATATGAGAGACTATCGGAGGTTTCTCCCCTCACCGAGGCTCAATGGGAGGAGATACGGACTCGTGCCAGGGTAGAGAAGTCACTTATTGACACAGGCTTGATGGAGGCTCTAATGAGGATTCCTGAGATAGGGATGAGGGAGATCGACATCATTGAGAAGAAGAGGAAGAACACTCGACGGGGTCGAGGTAAAGGAAAGAAGAGCAAGGAAGACTCGGTGGATGAAAACTGAGAGACCTATTCCGAGCATCCATTTATTGCCTTTTGCAAACACATTAATTTGTTAGGCCTTTTGTTATATATTTTAGTCTTTGTAGCAGGTTAGAAGAGTCAAGAGTAGACCGTGCTTGAACTCATCAAGAAGTTTTTTTGACTTGTAAATAACAAAATATATTATCTTAGAAATTATTCAAGACACATTTCTTGGAAATTCAAATGTCTTATTTATTGTTTAGACCGAACCATTTTTGGCTGCATACGTTCCCCTTTTACAAGAAAGACTAAGGGGCTCAGGTCTTCGTAGTTCATTCTGGTGAACTATTGGAATTTTTGTTGGTTTTTTTTTTTTTATGTGCAACCCTGTCTTCTGCCTAGACCGCCCTTTTTAGGGTTTTCAGCCTAGCTGGGCATTGCTCTTTTTGCACCATTTTTTTTAATGTGTGACCCTGTCTTCTGCCTAGACCGCCCTTTTTAGGGTTTTCAGCCTAGCTGGGTATTACTCTTTTGCACTATTTTTCTTTTTTTTTTTAATTATTTTTTTATTATATATATATATTTTTTAGACATAGTACCGGCGGAGCTTGTCACCGTTGACTGGATGAACAAAGGGATTGCCGTCCAGGTCCGCAAGCTTCATTGCTCCTCCTGATAGTATCTTCTACACCACATACGGGCCAATCCAAACGGGTTCCCACTTTCCCAGAGGGTTGTCTCTGGTAGGGGGCTTTACTTTCGGTACTAGTCACCTTCTTTGATGTCTCTGGCCTTGACCTTTTTGTCGAATGCCCTGACCATTTGCCTCTGGTAGGCTCGGGTGTGTTCCATGGCCTTTAGCCTCCTTTCATCAAGTAGGGCCAACTCATCATGCCGGCTGCGTAACCATTCTACTTCATTGATACTATTTTCCAGAAGGACCCTTAATGATGGGATTTCCAACTCTACTGACAATACTGCTTCCATCCCGTAGGTCAAGGCAAAAGGGTTTTATCCTGTGGCTGTTCTAATAGACGTTCTGTAGCCCCAGAGTGCCAGATGCAGCTTTTCGGGCCAATCACGACCGTGGGTGGCCATTTTCCGAATAATTCTCTCGAGTGTCTTATTGGCAGCTTCTACTGCTCCATTGGTCTGAGGCCTGTACGGGGATGATTTGTGGCGAGTGACTCTGAATTCTGACATCAATCTATCACAGTTCCCTTCAAAGTGTGACCCGTTGTCTGAAATGATCTCATTGGGCAACCCATATCTGTAAATGATGTTTTCTTTGACAAACTGGGCCACTTTCTTGGAAGTGAGGACCTTATAGGACTTTCCTTCTACCCATTTTGTGAAGTAGTCCACTGCCACTAAGACAAATTCATGCCCATTGCTTCCAGCCGGGGCTATCTTCCCTATCACGTCAATACCCCAAGTTAGTTGCAAACGTCCAAGGAGTCATCATGCAGTATAGGTCATGAGGCGGAAGATGATTGAGGTTGGCAAACCGTTGGCATTTGTCACACTCTCGGACATGCTGAACACAGTCCATTTCCATGGAAATCTAGTAGTAGCCCATTCTGAGGATCACTTGCATCAATGCCCTGGCATTCATATGTGGACCGCAGGGACCATTATCGACTTCGGTCATTAGCTCTCTTGCCCTTTCTTTTATGACACATAAGAGGAGTGGTCCTTGGTACCGTTTCTTGTACAGATCGCCCCCTAGGATGATATAGTGAGAGGCCAGCCGCTTCAAGGCTTGCAAGCTTTTGGCTTTGAGGCCTTCCCTCGGTCTACCTTCTTCATCTCTAAAAGCTGACTCCCCATCTTTGAGGAACTGGTAAATCTGACTATACCAAGGTTCCTTGACAGGCTCAGGTCCCAAGTCTATTTCGCAACAGAAAGCCAGGGCTTCTCTTCTACCCACTCTGAATGGTTTTATTGCCTTTCCTTCAGGGATCCTACCAATGAGGCTAGAGTAGCTAAGGCATCTGCAAATCTGTTCTTGTCCCTTGGCAGGTAATGGAAGGTCACTTCTCTGAACTTCTCAGTCAATTCTTCCATGTATGCATGATACCTCTGAAGGTTAGGATCCACAGTCTTCCATTTGTTAGAGACCTGGTTGATGATCAGGGATGAGTCTCCGTAGACCTCGAGTTCCTTAACATTCCTTTCTAGGGCAGCCTCCAAGCCAGCGATACAAGCTTCATACTCTGCAGCATTGTTCGTGACAGGGAAGTTCAACTTGATGGCTATTGGCATATGCTCATCCTTCGGATCGACCAGTATCATTCCTATGCCATTTCCCATTTTGTTAGCATCCCCATCAAAGAAGAGTTGCCATCGGTTCTCAGGCTCAACTACGAAGATCCCTTCATTTGGGAATTGGGGTTCAGGCCCTCGGTCTTCATTGCTAGGGAAGCTTGCCAGATGGTCTGACAGCGCTTGACCCTTGATTGCCTTTCTCGTCACATAGTTGATGTCATACTCAGCTAGGAAGAACGACCATTTTGCTAGACGCATCAAAAGGGAAGGCTTGTCGAAGATGTACTTGATGGGGTCCATTTTTGAGACCAAGTTCACAGAGTGGGCCTGCATGTAATGCTTCAGCTTACCGACTACCCAGACTAGTCCTGCACAAGTCTTTTTCGCATGCCGAGATTAATTGAGCTCACTCCCTTGCAGCTTCCGACTGACAAAGTAAATGGCATATTCTACCCGAGAGTCTTTCTTTTCCTGAGCCAGCATAGCTCCAACTGCCGTATTAGTGACAGTGAGATAGAGCAGAAGAGGTTTCTATCCATGTGGGGCGCATAGCACCAGGGGATGTACTAGGTACGCCTTGATTTGGTTAAAGGCATCCTGGCATTCCTCATCCCATTCTGTGTCCACATTTTTCTTCATGAGCTTGAAGATGGGCTCGTACATGGTAGTCAGTTGGTTGACAAAACGGCTGATGTACTGTAACTTGCCCATAAAGCTTTTGACTTCTGTCTGAATTCGAGGCGGCCTCATGTCCATAATAGCCTTGATCATTCGGGGATCGGCTTCAATGCCTCGTTCTGTGACCATGTACCCAAGCACTTTTCCTCTTGTCACTCCAAAGGTGCATTTTGCAGGGTTCAGTCTCATGGAATGTTGCCTTAACCTCTCAAAGAACTTCCGCAGGTCGACAAAGTGTTGTCCATCCACACCTTTGGAATGGATTATCATGTCATCGACATAGACCTCAATTTTATTGTGGATCATGTTGTGAAAGAGTGCGGTCGCTGCCCTTTGATACGTAGCCCCGGCATTCTTAAGCCCAAAAGGCATCACCGTGTAGCAGTACGTCCCCCATGGTGTGGTGAAGGCTGTCTTCTCTAGGTCCTCTTCAGCCATCTTAATCTGATTGTAGGCAGCGAGACCATTAATGAAGGATTTGACTTCGAAGTTGGCCGTGGCGTCAACCAAAATGTCTATGTTCAGCAATGGATAGTCGTCCTTGGGACTGGCCTTGTTCAGATCCCAAAAATCGATGCAACAGCGTACCTTCCCATTGGCTTTAGTCACAGTCACGATATTTGATAACCATGTCGGGTATTTAATGACTCTGATGAATCCTACCCGCAGTAGCTTCTCAATCTCTTCTTTGACCTGTAGAGACCACTCTGGCTTAATCTTTCTTAACTTCTATTTTACCGGCTTGGCGTCGGGTGCTGGAGGGATCTTGTGCTCCACCATCGAGTTATCCAGCCCCGGCATGTCCTTAGACAACCATGCGAACACATCCATATACTCTCTGAGCAGATTGACCAGTCTGTCCCGTTCAGCCCCTTGAAAGAAGTTCCCGATCTGTGTCTCTTTAGGCTCCTCGACAGTACCCAAGTTAACACTCGTCAAAACCTCCTCGGTAACTTGGGCCCGGTTTTCCTCTTTATCGGTAACCTTCTTAAAGATTTCTTTAATGTATTGTTCATTTAGTGTGTTTGCATCTTGTTCAAATGAATCATTATTAAATGTTGTTAAGTTATTAGTTAATTTATCATTTGTTAAGTTGGCAATAAGGGGATACTCGGAAAGATATATCATTTCATTCAAAGCAAAAGGGAAGATAACATTGACTACATATTCGTAATCTTCAGGTGTGAGGCCTTTAGATGACTCAGAGGACTGGAATTCGAAGACTCCTTACTCTAGGGTACGGATGACAGGGTGTTTGACATGACTGGACTGAGAGGGACGAGGAACCAATCCAAGCTCCGTGATCATTTGTTGTCGGCTGGCTATCAGCCCTGAGAATGTCTCCCAATTTTTCAAAGGCATCTCTGTCCTGGTCACCAAAGTGCGGGGATCAAAAGGTTCTTCACCACCGTCTCCAATTACTGCAACTGTCTCATCATCTAAGCTGAAGTCGATTAAGTCATGTATATGTGCTTCTTGATCGAACAACTTCTGCAAACCAGGCTCACCATCCTCACTGCTGGCAGCTTCTATCTGGCTAATCTTTGGGAGGGCTAGCTCGAAGGTGGAGAAATCCATTACCCCCGATGGGAAAAGTACTGGCTCTTTGAAGCGGTTTGGGTTTCCATTGAAGACATACTTGTTCTGAACAGTAGTGGTAGCCCGAGGAATGTTCGGCAAGTCAAGAAACATCCTCCGAATAGGATTCGCTGGTTTTCCACGAACTTTTTCAAGGTTTTCCAGAAGAATTTTCCTCAAGGAGAGTTGACTATCACTTTCATCATATTCGGTCTCTCCTTTTATGAAGCACTGAGCCAAAGACAAGCTGTAAGGACGGAGACAGACCCCTTCATTTTGCTTTTCCTGAACTGTTCCTCTAGCTTTTCTGTCATCCTGAGGATGCGGTTTGTAACCCAGGCCGTGTCGGGTGGTTTGTTCCTTTGCATCGATGATGGCATTGCGACCCTGAAGTCTTTTACCCAGTCCAAGCCCCACAAGATAACCCATCTTTCTCATCATTCGTATGGCAGGAGGTATTTTATCAGAAGTAGCACTTAGGGGTGGAAATGGTTCGGTTTAGCTCGGTTTGGCCAAATTTAGAAGTCAAACCGCTAACATCGGTTTGGAAAAATTCCAAACCGAGCTAAACCATAAAAATTTTCAAACCGAGCTAAGCCAAACCGCTATGGTTCGGTTTGGCTCGGTCTAAACTGCGGTTTGATATGCGGTTTCCAAGTCAACAAGTATAGACAAATATACAAATAGGTTATTGGCAAGTACAAGTTTGAATCTCCACATGTATTTAGCAGATCATCAATAGCTCTATTTTCAATGGGTTGTAGACACAGATCCATGAACATTAGCAATAAAAAATAAACCACATAGCATGATTGACTGAGAGACAGTCAATCATTACATAAGTTGTAGTGCAAGAAACAGTTGGAATATTTTACATCTTGACTCATGCAAATGTTTTACATATCGACTCTGCTAGTTCCATGGATATTAATTCACTGGATGTACAAATAATTTGTATATGCAATTTATTGTTGGTGATTTCTACAGCATATTTCAATAGATCACCAGGTGACTGGGAGGCCCTACATTGTGAAGTAACAAATGAACCAAAAGGACTTGTAAGAAGCCTGCTCTACCCATTTCATCACCCCAAACAAAGAAAAAGAAAGGAAAATTACATGCCTTCACTGCTGCTCTTAAATCAAAGGCCGAGATTAATTAGGTTTTTGAAGGGCGGTCAGGATCGCGGTTTGATGGTTCGGCTCATGGCTCGGTTTGACGGTTCCAAACCGCGGTTAGGGGTGTTAAACCTCAAGCTGAGCTGAACCACATGGTTTGTCAATTTTTCAAACCGAGCTAAACCGCTTATGTCTAAAAACCGAGCCAAACGGCACGGTTTGGCTCGGTTCGACTTCAAATCGCGGTTTGAGCCGAACCGCTTCCACACTAGCACTGAGGTCCGTGCAACACACTTGCACTTTAGAGGAGGCCACAGAAAATTCGGTCAAGGTAAGCCCTTCGTCATCATGTTTGATCTCCAGTATCGGGATACCTCCTGTGCTGGTTCCTTCCACGGTGACACTGTCTCCATAAATAGTAGTATAGTCCCATCACATGACTGAAACTTGACACATTGGTGCAAAGTAGAGGCTACCCCATTTATCTGGTGGATCCAGGGTTGTCCCAGCAAAGCGATGAATGAAATGGGGATGTCAATCACTTGGAAGTCTACATCCATGACCTTTTTTCCGAACCAAAATTTTAGAGTTACAATCCCCAAAACTGACCGAGCAGTGGAATCGTAGGCCTTAATAGTTTGACTGGAAGGCTTCAAGTCTGTAGGCTTCAAATCCAACAAATCCATCATTTTTGCTGGCAGGACATTCATTGCTGACCCTCCATCGACCAATACCCTTGGTAACCGGTGTTCTTCCAACTGGACCGTGATGTAAAGGGGCTCGTTATGACTGGCTCCATACTTCGGTAGGTCCAGGTCAGTGAAAGTGATGATGTTGCCATAGTGGATAATTCAGATCATTTGGACGACCTCATCTGGGGTAACATCTATGGGCACCATGGTCTTGGCCAAACTTTCTTCTAGCTTCAACTTGTGAGGGTATGAGGAGGTTAACAAGGACCACAAGGAAATATTAGGCTATTCCACACTCATCTGCACAGACCGAGTCATCACATAGACGTTAGACTTCTCCGAGTCATTAGTCCTATCAGAAGATTCCTTCAGCTCTTTCATTCAAGCTTTTTAGAGTCAACATGCAACAGGAATTATCGTTCCCGGGGTTCGGGGGTTTTCTAGTGGCTTCCTCATCTTGCCATAGCAACTTTTTCAACAAAGTCGGGTCACATTCCTCATCACTGTCAAGCATATCCCTTCTTTCCCTCGGGGTCAACCTTCTGACCGCATCTTTGACATTGGCCAAACACTTCCTGAAGTGGGAGATTCCATCATCGATAAGGATTTCTGTGGGGTTGAACCTTGTGGCAAGTCTATGGTCCTTACTTACGGGAGGGTTTTCTGGGCTATTTGGCTTCTGGGCTAACCATTCTTCTACCGTTCCTTCCGAAATTTCAAATGTGTCTTCCTCATTCTCACTACAATAGCTTCTGTTGGAACTTTCGTCCTGGCTATGATGAACAATGATCGCAAAGGAAGGTTGAGATATTTGGCGCCATATAAGGGGTGCTCTAGACTCTTCTCCTGACGTAGGGAGTACCAAGAAAATGTCATTGTCGTCATAATATTGGAAGGGGACCGGGGTCGCTTCGAACTTTAAGCCCCTTTCTAGGGCTTCCATACATTCTTTCTCGGACAAAGTCTCAGGGGTGACCCTTAACACCGCAATAGAGTCCACTCTTCCCGATGGAGGTTCAATCTCAATAACGTTTACGTGTTCTAGATCAGTGGGTGTAGCCCACTTCCCTTTTTCAGCTAAAGCTTCGATCAAGTTTCTCCATTCACCAACCAGGTCTTTATAAGGAGTATTGAATTCTAAGATGTGGAATTCATATCCTGCCTCGTCTGAGCTTGCGTCCATTTTCTCTTCTGAGCCCTTGCAAAGGTGACAACCACACTTTGAGGTAATACAGTCCTCATTCCCGGGCCTGTGATTTTCTACCCTCTCTGGTCCTCCGGGTTTCACTTCCATTGGCTCTACGTTCATTCCCTCTACCGAGCTGCATCGTCATTGTAAATCCATCCATTCCTATTCTCATTTCCGACTGACTCTTCATTGCCACTGTCTGGGAGAGAGGCAAATTCACAAGCGTTGACAAAATTGGAAAGGTCAGGTTGATACTGGATTTTTGAGGTCAAATGATTTGGTCTGTACTGAGGAGAAGTGATGAATCCCCTAGGATAATGAGGAGTCTGAGTGACTGGGGTGGCCGTGGCATTTGTTCTCTGTTGGTAGTGAACAAAGGTGGGTCTTATCTGAGGAGGCGAGGGTGTTGGAGCCCTGATGGCCTGGGATGTTGGAAAGGACTAAAAAGGGGTAGTCCTTGGTAAGGGATCATATGTGGATGGAGGAGGGCATTGGTTATAGGATGGAGGAGCTGAAATTGCTGCTTCTGGAGTCTCATCTTCTACCATGACCAAGGAACCATTGGCTTCGACCACTACCTGGACCCCATGACGACGGAGCGCATCGATAAGCATGGCTTGTTGTTCCTCATGGACCTTACGACTTTTTTCCAAGGCTAAGGCTAGCTCTTCCTCCCTAGTCATCGGGTTACCCAAACCACTTCTGATTTCTGTCAAATCTTCCATTCTGACTCTCTGGGCTGACGAAACTGATGATTCTGGCGAACTATCTGAGACTTCTGCACTGACAAGCCGCTGACCCGGTATTCTCACCCACTTTTTTCTCGCTGTGGGAAAGGGATAGGCAAGGTTTAGAGTCAGGGGTAGGTGTTAAGGCTGAAGGCTCAAGTAATATGCAAATTAAGAATCTTCCAGTTTACTTAAAACAGTGTCTTTTATTTATTTCTATTTGGTTGGAAAAGGGGTTGCCCTTCTTTTTCGCAACTACTCTAGATCCTGGATCAGTGGGTTCCGTCACTACTGTAAGTACCCCAATCTGGATCACCCTCTTCCGAGCTCCCGGGAAACATCGCAGACTCACCCAAACGCAGTCTCGAACACCCGAAACCCTCAAGAAACCCTCCAAACCCTTCAAAAACTCTCAAAGGCCCAAAAAACCACCAACCAAATTAAAGGGAGGCCTTTCTGGGACAAACAAACACAGAAGGACCTTGTGGGAATTATGCATAAATTGGGAAAAGCATGGAGGTCCGTACGGACCTCTTTGCATGCCATAAAGGTCCGTACGGACCTTATTGCTACCAAATCTCATGACTACAGAATCCCTCTAAAGTCCACGAGATTCCCCTAAATCCGGGAAAACCAAAATTTTAGTTTAGCATGGAGGTCCGTACGGACCTTATTGCACGAAAAATTTTACTATAAATAGAGGGCTCCCCCTCCCTCATTTCACACACCTCCCTTCTCTCCTCTCTCCCCCCCCCCAGATTTCTGGCTCTCCTCTAAGACCCTTCGGGGCAATCCCGGTCCCTTTCGGTTCCTCCCGAGGCCTTCCGAGCTCCCTTGTGGTGCTCCGAAGCCTTTTCGAGCGCTCCCGAGACGCTTGTGCGCTGCCCCGAGGCACTCTCGAGGTACTCTGAGGCCCCTCGTGGTACTCCGAGGCCTTTCTTGGTCTTTCCCAAGGCATCCCGGCTCTTTTCGAGTCAAACCGGCAACTCGGACGCGCGCCGAAACTCTGCCCAAATGCAACCGACAATCCCGACGCATGCCGAACCTCTACCCGAATCCAACCGACGATCCCTGCGATCCCAACACACGCCGAAACTTTGCCCGAGTGCACACCCGACAATGCCGAGGCACGCCGAAGCTCTGTCCACAGACAACCGACACATCCCAAAACAATCCCGGTCCGTCGCGAAACGCTATTTCATCCTCAAACACTATTCCCCTGCGGAAGACAGACACGAACCAACATTGGTAAGGCTTCCTTCCTACACTATTTCAATACATTTCAATAAGTTGTGTACAATGTAGACATCCGACACAACATGCATTTTTAAAAGCACATACACACACACACACAACATTTAAAGAAAGAAGGGGTATCGAAAGACTCGTTTTTACGAGGCTACTCGGGTGAGCTCTAATATTCTAATATTCTCTTCCCGAGGAGTAACCTGACCTCCGAACTCAAAATCTCATCACAAAAAAACTGTTTATTATTATTTTAAACTGATGCCTTTTCTCAATGTTTTGGGCTTAATCAAAACGGCGTGGCGACTCTACAAAAAACACGGCGAGGCAACTCCCAAAGCACAACGCAAAAACGAAAGACGCCAGATGCCAGGGCGCGATCGCGCTGCATCTCGGATCCAGTCTATTTCAGTTGGCGACTCCGCTGGGGATAATTTGTTTAAAAAAAAACTTTTAAACAAAAAAAAAGATTTTTTTTTAAAACAATGATGAGGGTCAAATTTTCATTTTACCCCTTTCTTTAACTGTTGTGTGTGTGTGCATGTGCTTTACTTTTTATTTTACAAAAAAAAATAAAAATACAAAAAAAATGCATCAATATACATCTATGTACATACATTTAAAATTCTTCAAAAAAAACTTTCTGTTTTACTCAGAAAAAAAAGAATTTTAGAGACCGCACACTACTCGCACTGCTGCCTCGGTACACTGCACGCTACTCGCACTGCTGCCTCGGTACACCGCACGCTACGCGGACTGCTGCCTCGGATACACTGCACACTACAACCCTCAACCCGGAGTGGTCTCAGTTGCAGTCCGTTTGGTCTTCCTAGGCCTCTTGGATGTGCACGGGATCATTCCAAACATCCCATCCTAGCCAAGCGTCAACCCTGCACGTTTGAGTCTTGAGTCACACTCTGTCCAGACTCGGCATACAAGCCTGGATACATATCTCATGCCGGCCATTTTCTGAGTCGAAGCTTGGAACTCAAGATCCCTTGCGCAAGCAAAGCGATGAAAGGTCATGCTAAAATCTTGACCCGATCTTGATTTCCAAAGCTACACCTTGACGATGTTCCGTCCAAGATATACATCCATGCCCATATGACACCACGTCATCAAGCCTTTAATACGTCAGCCATGACGATATGACCCAGCCAATGCCTAACGTCACAGATCCCTTGCGCAAGCAAGGTAAAGAGAGGTCATGCCGAACTCTCGACCAGATCTTGACTCAGGGGTCGGCTCGGCTCACTATTCACATGGCTAACAAATTAAAACGAACATGACGGGCTCGGTCCTTAGGTTCGATTTTTCTTTTAGGCCGGTGGAAACCGCTTGCCCTATAGGACCCTCGCCCGGGGCTGGCCACCCCAGGATGTCGAAATACAAGTGCAAAACGAGGGGCTTATAGTTGCACAGATTGTCTCCACTGACCCAGGATCTAGCATAGTTGCGAAAAAGAAGAGCAATCTTTTCCAACCTACCTAGGATTTTGATAAAACACTGTTTTAAGTAAATTAAAACAATAAAATAAATATATAAAAGCGGATACCGCATGTCACGTGAGCTTCCCCCCTTTTTATCGCGAAAGGCCTTCCCGTGTCTAAACCTTACCCGTCACCCCCTCCAGCGAACCGAGAGTGGTTAAGAATACCCGGGAGCCGCCTTTTCAGTATCGAGGTCACAAGGTCTGACGGCCCTTCCGGTTCGACGGTCCGAACAGTCAGCTACTCCCCCATGATGGGATTAACAGACAACAGTGAGGGAAACGGAACCCCACCACTAAGGAACCATCAGACAATGGAGGAGGTGCTGCGAGCCTTTGAAACTCTCAAGAAGCGCCAAGAGGAGCAGCAGGCCTCGATCGTAGACACCCTGCGCCTTCGTGGAACCGTTGCTGTTCCCCAAACTGATGGGACCTTCATCCTCATAAAAGACGAAGAAATGCCAGCTCCCCCGGGTTCTCAAAGCTATCAGCAGGTCCCACCTCCGCCAAGCTACGAGATCCCAGCAACGCAAGGCAGCTCTCGTTCAAAGCTCCACTCGGGCATCAGTCAAGCAGCTCCGACGGGCCCGTCTCAGCACACTCAATTTCCCGGCCCTGCGCCCCAAGCTCAGTATCAACAGCACACATGCGGGCCTGCTCCACCAGACCCCAGTGCATCTCGGTACCCCCCAGGATTCAATCCTCTGCCTCTATACGAGCCTCACAGCCATAACCTGAAATCCCCATGCTTAACCGGGACAGGCATCCCAAGCGGATATCCCGTCATCTCAAACTTACCACCCGCTAGTCTTCCACTTGGGGCTAATGAAACATTTTCCCAATTCCCAAACACAACCCTTGGCGGCCCGGGAAATCACGCCCTTAATTTCAACACTCCAGGGTATGGGTTGGTGTACACTCAACTACCTCCCCAAGACTCCCGAATGGCGATCCCATCAGCCAATCCACCGCCATCTTCGGTGTCCATCCCCGAAAACGGCAACCCTCCTCAACCTACCGATCCTCACATGGCTTGGTTGATCGAGCAAATGAAAGACATGCAAGGCAAGCTAGCCAGTTCTCGGAAGGACTCCCTCATGCCCACTGATCCAAACAAGGTGGTCCCACTTCCTCCAAAATTCAGGATGCCGGAAATGGAAAAGTTCGACGGAATAGAATGCCCAAAAACCCACATCGACACATATGTCTTGAGTATGAGAGCCAAAGGGGCAGCCCCTCAACAATTGGCGGATCACTTCCAGCATTCTCTCAAATCCACAGCGCTAAGGTGGTTCCTCAACGTAAAGGTAGAAAACCGCTCCACGTGGGACCAAATCAGCGAGATCTTCCTGGAGAAGTACTGTGCCAACCTTGAGTGTGAGACAAACCACCACGATCTGCAAGACACCGAGCAAAAGGATGACGAGCCTGTAGGCGAGTTCTACAAAAGATGGAACTGGAAGCTAAGCGAGATAATGGATCCGCTTTCCAAGGAAGAGCAAATGGACATCTTCCACTCCTGCCTCAAACCATCTCTGAGAACCTTGATCAGCCATCACTTCTATCTAGATCTCCGTGCCATGGTCAACGCCGGAACCAAGTTCAAAAAGACCCTGAGCCTTCAAAAGACAACAACAACCCCTGCTTCGTCTTACCGCTATCGGACAAACCTGTCAAATCCATCACCTGTCCCGAACAAAGGAAAATAAGCAGCCGGAACGGTACACTACATCCAAAACGAAGCTCAAGTAAACCGTGATCAGGCACCCCCAAGGAATAACAATCCCCCTCGCATCCCACAGTTCCAGCATTTCGACAACCTTAAAATGTCTCTGGGCCAAGTATTCGAAGCATTGTTAAAGTGAAATCTCCTCAAGACTCTCGAGAATTTCCAACCAAAGACTCTCAAGCCTAACATGGATATGAGCAAGCACTACGCCTTCCACAACTACCCCGGTCACACCACCGACAATTGCTTCGTCCTGAAGCAAGTGGTCCAGGGGTTAATCGAAGAGGAAAAGTTGGAACGCCCCCGTGGCCCCAACACCATTGGAAATCCATTCCCCCGAAATGACAGGGTGAACACGATAGGCTTCGATGAAATTCCAAGCGAGAGTAAGCCTCCTGCAATCTCCGAAACCGTCAACATGCTATCTCGATACGACTGGGAATGCGAAACCAGAGTAAAACGGTCTCGTGACCGAGAATCTAGACAAGAACGCCCAAGGGCAAGTGTCTCCCTATGATCTCTGCCACGATCAAGACACAACAACGGCTGGATTGAATGCTCCCCGGAGGAGACTGAATCAAACGGCAGCACCGGAAGCGTTTTAGCCTTCACAGACAAAGACTTGCCGATGTGTGAAAATAGACACAACGAGGCTCTCCTCATTCTCATAAAGATAGAGATGTTCTACCTCCCGAACGTCTTGATTGATAACGGCTCCGCAGTCAACATCATTGCCTTGAGTACACTGAAACGCCTCCGCGTCGACCACTCCCTGATGAGACCTTCACCCCGGATAATTCGAGCTTACGACTCCACTCCACGCCTTATCGTAGGAGTCATCAATCTGAGGATCCAATTCGACGCGCAATTAGAGTCGGTGGAATTCCAAGTTTTGGATATCAAACCAACCTTCTCTGCCCTGCTGGGACGACCTTGGCTGCACCAGATGAAGGCGGTATCATCTACTCTTCACCAATGCGTGAAATTAGTCAATACCAAGGGAAACCTTGAGGTGATCCGCGGAAGCAGCACAATGGCAAGTGCTTGGCTAGCAAGCTATGACCCAGAAGAAGGTCCCGACATGACCGAATACTCCTCCTCAGGCGAATCTCCAGCCCTGTCACGCTACGAAGTGGATCCCTACATCCACGCTCTAAGCCGTGATGAGCTAGAGATCGAAGAGCTCATCGGTCAAGATGACAATTCTGACCTATGCGACTGCGAAGAATGCTTGAAAGAGGATCAAGAGATGGATGCCCAGATGGAGATTGACCGAGGAGTAGACCCCTACTTCGCCGAAAACACTCTTGAAAACTGGCTCATCACCGACCTACTGGTACAGGATAACCCTCTGGCCGAAACTCTCGGATCTCACGGGGACAGCCATCACAGCATAGTCCAATTCAACATCCCGGTGTCTGACCTAGACGGACAATGGCGAAACCTCCTCCAAAGCCTAATCAAAGAAGGAGAAATAGCCTGCCCCCTCGATTCAGACATCGTAAATGTCGTCCAAGCAAGGATCTCAGATAAAGAGGCAGATTCTATGAAAATGATCAACATCAGCAAGAATCAACTCCGAATCAGCGAATGCTTCGCCCTCCTGGAAGTAGCTCTCAGCGACTTCTATCATCAAGGTCCCCCAAGGTCTGGCAGCAACACTAATGGAGGGACATCATCAGGAGAGCAACCAAAAACCTCCGCAATCTGGTTTGAAGTAGAACCACAGGCAAGCTATCCTCCGGGATCCGCCTCGACTGAAGAATGGCCACCAAAGCCATTGCCACCCCCTCTTAGCCTGCAGCCCGCAAAGAGTAATGAAGCCTGGTCCAATCCCTCGTCGCCTAGAGTCTAGCTTCGAGTCATGTTGTCTAGGAACTCACGTCTTTTGAGTCATCTGACAGCCTTACGCCCAAAGATTGTGAGTCCATGATTAACAATGTATCTTCTCTACGCTTTCAATAAAAGGTCCGACCTTTCTAAAATATCCTTTCATTGAATCTTTAACGAATGAAGAGTTAACTAATCAAAACAGTTAATAACAATTCATCTAACAAAGAAGCAGACCCATTAATTGAACAAGTGCATTAAACAAGCATTTAGGCATGTTGTCAAACGAGATAAAAACTGGGCCCAAGCTGCCGAGGAAGGTTTTAATCAAAGTAAATTTGGAGAACTACTGAAGAGCCAAAGAGATGCAAGTCTGAGGCCTCCTCATCAAGCATTGCAACCAGATCTTCAAATACCTCAAAAACGGGGAAACTGCCTTCATGAACGAAGAAGGTCAACGCAGGGAAGGAGTCAAAGCCAAGAGTATCATGGCCCTAAAACGCCTCGCCTCTCACTTTGTCATCCTTGGGGACATGCTATACAAGAAACGCTACCAAGGACCGCTCCTACGCTGTATCAGCCAGGAAAAAGCAAGCGAGCTCATGAACGAAGTCCACAACGGGGCTTGAGGCCCCCACATGAACGCCCGAGCCCTAATGCAAATCATTCTTCGGATGGGCTACTACTGGATCTCCATGGAGGCAGACTGCATCCACTTTGTCCGAAGCTGCGACAAGTGTCAACGGTTCTCCAACCTCAATCATCTACCTCCTAACGATCTCTACTGCATGACTACGCCCTGGCCCTTCGCCACGTGGGGAATCGACGTCATCGGGAAAATCGCTCCGCCAGGTAGAAACGGTCACGAGTTCATCTTGGTAGCCATCGACTACTTCACCAAATGGGTCGAAGCTAAGTCCTACAAGGTGCTCACCTCCAAAAAAGTGGCACATTTCCTCAAGAAAAACGTCATCTGCCGATACGGCATCCCGAACGAAGTCATATCAGACAACGGCTCCCACTTCGAAGGAGAATGCGACAGACTGCTGGCCAAATTCAAGATCACACGCCACAAGTCTTCTCCCTACCGGCCACAAACGAACGGCGCCGTGGAAGCAGCAAACAAGACCCTCGAACGGATCATCCAAAAAATGACCACCCGAGGACACGATTGGCCCGAAAAGCTACAACTTGCACTTTGGGGCTACAGAACATCAGTCAGAACAGCCACGGGAGAAACTCCATTCGCCCTAACATACGGGATGGAAACGGTCCTACCCGTGGAACTGGAAATTCCCTCACTCCGAGTGTTGCTGGAAAATGAAACCTACGAAGTCGAATGGCTCCGAAGCCGACACGACGATCTGGCTCTGCTAGACGAACGTCGACTAAAGGCCATGGAACACGTCCAAGCCTACCAAAGCAGGATGGCTAGAACTTTCGACAAGAAAGTCAAATCCCGAGATATCAGGGAAGGCGATCTGGTACTCAAAGAAAAGCCTCCCACTCGAACCAACCCACTGGGAAAATGGGAACCAACATGGATCGGCCCCTTCGTGGTTCAAAAGATCTTCTCCGGAGGTGCCATGAAGATGACAGACCTAGACGGAAATTCCTTCATGAATCCAGTCAACGGAAGCAAACTTCACAGATACTTCGCCTAAAGAAGACCAACTGTACATCTCTTGGCACTCCATGTAGTGTCGAACTACGCAGACCTGAGCCCTCTAGTCCGGGGGAACATAGGCAACCTTAATTGGTCCGGTCTAAAAACACACAAAAAAGTCAAAAGTTTGAATGTCAATCAAGACCTTCATCAAACTACACACTTTCCAAGAGCATGCCCCCAACATCACCTTGACCAAGTCAAATGAAGGCGGAAACATCAATGTACATCCGAAGGTCACTCAACATCAAATGACTGACCTATGTCAACTTCCAAGCCAGGGGCTTGTCTTCGCCCTCATGCGCTTCAAAAAAAAAAAGAGCTCGAGCAAAAGGCTCTCAAAAAAAATAAATATAAATAATAAGCTCAAGCAGAAGCTACAAAAAAAAGAGGTCAAGAGCCCGATGCCAACAAACAAGAGGCAAGGAAGCCACGGAAAAGACCGTCAAAACGACTTGTCAAGGGATCATCCAACCTCCCATACAAATACAAAACCCAGGCGAGAAGGGATTGCCGTCAAGGCCCAGGCTGCTTAAGTCCGCAAATACAACAGAAAAGTCCAAAGATGGACGCCATCAAGGCTCACAAAAGAAACAAAAGGCGAACAAAAGATCTTGCGTCTCGACAATGCTTTAAAAGTAAATCAAAAATCACTAACGATTACAACATTTCTTGATGAGTTCAAGCACGGTCTACTCTCAAGTTCACAACATGCTAAAAGACAGCTTAATACATTTAACAAATAATGTGTCTGCAATGCAATGAATGGATACCTAGGAGGTCATTCCGCGCCATCTGCGCTTGTCCCCTCACCATTCTTCCCTTTCTTTCCTCGTCCCCGGCGAGTCTTCTTCCGCTCCACGCGAGCCAGCTCTGCATCTCTCAGTCTGAGATTAGGGGTCCTCCCCGTAGAGTCAAACAATCCAGTAGCTCGCAAGGCTTCATTCGCCCGTGCCTCGGCTCGGATCTCCTCCCTGCGAGTCTGCAATAGAGGACCTCTCTCCGTCACTCGATCAACTTTGGTCTCGTAGTCAAACAAAGTTCTCCAGTAACATCCTGAGGGTCAGACCAGGCTTCGGCACTCCTAAGGCAATAGCTGCGACGGCAATCGGGCCCCAGAATCGCCACACACCTGCTCCCCAAAATCAGTTGGGACTGCCCAACGCACCGCTCATACCAATCCAGGTACACGGTAGTCAATACAACGCTCTCCCGATGTCGAAGGAGCACAACATGAGGGAAAGCAGAATACTTCCATACCCTCAGGAAATACAAAAGAGTACCTGGAGCTGCCATACAAAGAGGAGCCACCTCCGCAGTGGCAAGGTCATCCCAGCCCAAAAAAGGCTCCTGCCTCATCCCGAACTGCCGAGAAACAAGCGACCGAATGTAAAAGGAGGACCAAGACAAACCTGGAACTCTGACGACATAAGATCCTTCCTGAAAGGCCCTCCTAGTCTCAATCCCCCAGTGCGGAACCCACCAGCGGATCTGATGCGTACTGAAGCTGTGCCATCCATCTCTTCCAGGCGGATCGATCCATATCCAACACAAGAGGTCGCTGAGCAAACGACCACGGGCTAAACGACATCGGAGCCTCGGGCATAGCCTGAAGTCTCTCTCGCAGCCATAAGGTGAGCAAAGCGGGGCTTCCCCCTCTCATGAACCTATCTCTAGTCGCTAGACGATCAATGCCGTGAAGGGTCTCCCCCGGCACAAACTGAACAATATCCTCTCCAACTCTGCTGTGCCCTACCACATCCAGCAAAGCGCTGTCACAAACCCCAAGGGAGCTGACCATGAAAAGCGTCGCTATCATACACAAAGCAAATGCATCCCACGAGACGTCACTCTCGTCATCACTCATGAACCGCTCCGGCAGGGCGGAAATGTCAATGTGACCCGAATCAAAGGTCATACCTTGCACTTCTTCCAATGAAGCTCTAAGAAAACATGCAAGCTTCACACTCACGGCAGCACCGCCAATCAAAGGAAGCGAGATGGCCTCCACCTCCGGTCCTCCCGTTAAAGCTCGAAAATCCTCAAAAGTGGGTGTCACTTCATTGTAGGAGAAGCTATACACATGCCACCTAACATCCCAGAACCCCGCGGCAGCCCGCAACAAGTCCCAATCAGGAACCAACTCCTTAAGGGACCAAACCGAGCAGAGTTGAAACCTCACCTCGAAAGCCCGCCTCTGATGCCTCATACGGTGACGCATCCACATTTTCAGCTGCTCAAGGAAGCATGCTTGCCTCTCCTTCGAAAGCCTCGATAAAACTCATGGAACATACGAAGAATCCATGGCAAAAATGGCGGTTCCTAGAGAAAATGGGGAAGAAGGCTCGAAATGACTGCGAATGGGAAATGGGGGAAGTTCAGACATCCGAAAAAAGCTTATCCTCTCCCCAAAAGCAGAAGAGATCCGTATGGACCTCTTTGCATGTCTAAAAGGTCCGTACGGACCTTCTTGCAACATGGCCCCACAATTTTCAGCAAACAGCACAATAGCCACTATTCCCAGCAGGACCTTGCTCCAAACTGTCCAAATTCTAGCCAAAGCCATTCTCGACAAGCATACACTACCCACAAACGCACTCCCAGCTCACGTGGCATGTACAAATAATAAATTAGCAACAATTCCTAAGACAAACCCCGGGAATCACAAAATACGACATTACATCTTAAAATAAAATACTTTGCTGTGCAAATGCAAATGTTTTATTACAGGTACACAAAATGTCTGTTGCTAAACGAAAAAAATGGATAGAGGGAAAGAAAATGAGCCCTACTCCGACTCCTCATCATCAACCTCATCAAACGTGAAGTCGGGCATATCACTGAACTCACCAGTCACGCCCTCGTCATCCGAATACTGAACCCCCTCCTCGGGCAAGTACTCGAAGTAAGCCCCAGGATCGATCCCGATAAAAGGATCAAAGAAGGAAGGCTCCGACGAACCCTCTCCCTGAGACTCCTGCGTCGGCAAGAACTGTTGAAAAATCGGCGGCCTCCGGACCCCCGAAGACGTCCCTGCATCCATGCTATGCTGCCCCCGAGAGGGTCCCTCCTGCTGCGGCTCTGGCTCCGCTCTCGAAGGAGGAACGTCAACAGAATGCCTCGAAGGCATCGGCTCGTACGCCGGTACACGCCGCGAAGACCTGCAAGACAGCTTCCTCGCCATCTTCTCCACAAAAGACAGCATCGCCACATAACGGCGGGTCAACGTGTCGAAGGATCTCCCCGAGACCTGCACAAGCAAACAAGAAACGAAACGCTCAGCAAAAGGAGATACAATCATACTCAGAAAAAGAGAAAAATACAAAAAAGATGCCAAGATGGAAAAGAGTAAGCACACTCACCGGCGCATCCGGGTCAACCCGATAGGCAGCAGGAGCCAGCTCAGGCACGGGTACCGACACCCTCCACCTCGACGAGTCGCCCCGTATATATGTAAAGTCCGGCCCCGGCACCGAAACATCTAGGGGACGAGGTGGACCATCCCGCATCTCTCTCGCCAACACCTGTGGCGTCCTCAGCTTCCTCCTGACGAAGGACCCATACTCCTCATACAAAATAAACTCACCGACATCCACGCCGCCCAAGTACCTCAAATCCATGTCACGGGGATTCATCATCCCAAAAGGTGGATCCCTCGGAGCCATAGGGAGCATACCCGGACCATGCTGCCAGAAGACCCTCTCCCCCAAGTACATGACATCGCAAGTCAAGCCCCGCAGCATCTTCCTCTGCGTCGTCACCACGGGACCACCCTCAAACTCGTCGTCTCCATACCGAGCCCAGGGATACATCTCAAACTCTGCCGGGCTATCTCTCCCCAGGTACTCCTGCACATCCCCATAAGCGATGGTGAGCATCCCTCTATTCATCCTCCTCCTCCTCAACGGACGGGTCCAAAGCCAAAGATAGCAGATAGGCCTCTATGGCCTCAAAGATCTCGATCCTACTGGAAAGCACCGGAAGATCTCATAAAACCACACCTGCGACAAAAGCAGAAAAGGCTCAATGCAAAAGAAAACGGAGAAATGACAAACTGCTAAATCAAAAACAGCAATAAACTCATACCTCCAAAGCAAAATCAAAGCAGCCCAAAGAACTGGCCACGCCTCGGCTAAACCGGTCCAAAGAAAAATAAAGCTCGGCCAGGCCTGCCTCACCCCAATCTATCTCACCAACCCTCTCCAAATCCACCAAACTCTCCAGCAGAGGAAAAGGAGCCGAGGTAGCGTGATTCGAGAACAAAGTCTCCGAGAGAGCAAACCAAAAGAAGGAGCGCGTCAGCTGCTCCGCCGTCACCAAGCCGGTACCCCGACGATAGGCCCCAATGTTAATCGTGATCTGTGCCTCAACATCTCCGTACAACATGCCCAGGCCCCTGCGAGGAAAAGGCGTGAAGCCCAACAGCTCAGCCAGCACCCCATCGGACATTCTGTCCCTCCATCTCACTGGCCCTCCTTTGAAAGAAAGCCCGGTGATAGCAGCAAAGTCGGTAGGAGTCACCGTCACCTCGCCCCAGCTCAAATGGAAGGTGTGTGTGGTATCCCACCAATACTCGAACAAGCCCAGGAAGATACTCTTGTTCTTCCTCGTATCCGAAATCCCGGCCAAGTTCTCCATGAACGCGCCCAAACAAGAAGTGAAAACTAGCCTCTTAGGGCTCGGTCTGCCCTCCCTAGAGATGTCAGGCAAGTGCTGCCATAGCTCAACCACTGCCTCGAGCGACCCCCGAGACTTCATCTTCTTGGCTTTCCCAGACAAAAGCCCCTCATCCTGTAGGTAAACACATTAAAGGTACGTCAATCACAGTGCTTAATGCAAAATACCAAAAGGAAACGAGAGCATAAAAAGTCCGTCCCAACACGGCAGAACAAAAATAACCCGTCATAAAACACGGCACACATTGCACATAATTTTCACATATAACCCATCACAAAACACGGCACACATTGCACATAATTTTCCCCATGCAGTCCGTCACAAAACACGGCACACACTGTACAAATTTTCTCAACAGAGGGATTAAGCCCTACACGACACATTTTCAAAAAACCCGTCACAAAACACAGCACACATTTGTGAATGTGTGCCCAAAATTTTTGTTTATTGGAATTCACGCGAGTTTGAAGACATCCGAGTTATTTGAAAAACGGAGTCGCCACGCCATTTTGATTACCTCAAAACTTTGAAAAAAAGGTTTTATGGGTTCGGAGGTTAAGTTACCCCTTGGGAAGAACGTTTGGCGTTCACCCAAAGTGCCTTGCCGGAGCAAGTCTCCCTAGATTTCATTAATCGTGTTTGCTTGCGTGCTTTCTTTGTGTGCATGTGTTTGAAAATAAGGGGGGGAATGTCCCAAGTTGTCTTCCGGACGTACAAACCATTTGTTGGTTGTCGCTCGGGATTCCTTGGAATTTATGTATTTGGGATTATGATCCCGTCCTCATCTTATGACTTATGATCATCGCATTTTAACCTCGGGACCCTCGGGACTTGCGTGATCGAGAGAATGACTCTCTTTTGGGTCAAAGATGAGGTTCTTTAGGAAGGAATGTCCTTAGCCCATCAATCCTACGCTTTAAGACGGTCGAGCTCGTATAGAGGCTTCATACTCATTCTTAAGCGATAATCGGAGATATAGGGTTCAAGGTTATCCTTTTCCTAAAGAAATCATGAACCTTTAATGGAAGGAACGATGCAAAGATGAGAACTTTTACACCGGTCCGTTCCAAGGTTGGGGGAAAGGGGAAATGCATGATGAAAAAAAAATGACTCTTTCATGAAAAGATGACATTTTGGTTTTAGCAAATGATGCTTTTTGATTTAAAGAAATGATCTTTATGCAAATGATGCATAAAGATAGGATTTTTATGCAAATGATGCATTTAAAAAGGGGGTTTTGATGCAAAGGATGCATTTTTATTGAAAAAGATTGGATCTTTATGTGCAAATGATGCATAAAGATAACATTTTTATTTGAAAATAGTGATTTTAGGTGCAAATGATGCACCTTTATGAAAAAGACTACATTTTTATGACAAATGAGGTCTTAATGCATGTTAAGGGAAAGGGGGTGATAAAGATGTGATCTTTATGAATGAATGCCAAGTCCCAAGCAAGATATATGAATGCAATGAGCAAGTATATCAATTAAAATGCAAGGTTAGGGCGTGCGAGGTTACCAATCGTTTCCTTCGCTTCTTCGGACGGAGCTAGGAGGAGAGGTTCTTGGGTCTTCAAGGAGGAGGGAGATGGCTTCTTGAGCTTCTTCTTCGCCTTCTTGGACTTCCCAGCAGCTGGGGGATCTTCTTCGTATTATGAGAGTATTATGTATTATGCTTCTTGTTCATGATTAAAATGGGTAGAGGAGGGCTCTATTTATAGGCGATCTGGATAAGGCTAATGAAGCGGTGGAGCTGCAGGCCCTTTGCAAATGAGGCCGTGCGGTCTTATCCATTATGACTCAGCATTCTAGAACCATGCAAGGTGGCATTATTCTAGAACCTTCTCCCTAATTAAGAAAAACGTGTTTTCTTAATTAGGAAGGCTCCCTACAATCCTTATTTAATAAAAAACAGTTCCGGAATGTTTCCGGAACGCTGGGAAGGTCTGGGGAATTACCAGAAAACTTACCGAAATGTCGGGAAAATTAACCGGAAGGCATGAGCCAGATTTGGGTACTTACAGAAGCCCCTCGGCAACGTCACTTGCAAGGCGAGTGGGGTTGTCGATAGAAAAGGATCCGATCTGGCCGAATGCCGAGACGGATTGGGAGACCAAGGTGGTCGAGTGCTGAAACCTTTTGGAAGGCTACCTACGTATCCCGGAGGAATCAAGCAGGCCGTAGTTCGGGATTAGGATCCGCTGGGGAAGGAAGAAGAGAAACTGGTCTCTTGCTGGGAAAAAGAAGAGAAAATGACCTAGGAGGTCAAGCAATTGATCCTACTGGGGATATGCGAGACGGTCGGATATCTGAACTTCTATGAGGGGCTGCTTTATCACTGAGGAGTGACAAAGAAACAGGGTGACCAAAGTGGTCGAATGGCTGGACCTTTTATAAAAGGCTACCTACGTATCCCGGAGGAATCAAGCCTTGATCGTAGTTCAAGCATCACTAGATAGTTAGGAACGATGTCTAGGATCCTTGAGATTTTGACAATTCGGAGGTCAGTCACACCTGAGGAAGCTAGAGCTTATGGCGCTATCTCTTTATGACGGAGATAGAGGTAACTTAAGTTGGGAAACTTGAGCGTACGTCACTATTCGCGGATAGTGGTAGCACAAGTTGAAATGACTTGGGCATACTTCACTATTCGCGGATAGTGGTAGCACAAGTTGGAATGACTTGGGCATACGTCACTATTCGCGGATAGTGGTAGCACAAGTTGGAATGACTTAGGCATGCGTCACTATTCGCGGATAGTGGTAGCACACATTGGAATGACTCGGGCATACGTCACTATTCGCGGATAGTGGTAGCACAAGTTGAAATGACTTGGGCATTCGTCACTATTCGCGGATAGTGGTAGCACAAGTTGAAATGACTTAGGCATGCGTCACTATTCGCGGATAGTGATAGCACAATTTGAAATGACTTGGGCATTCGTCACTATTCGCGGATAGTGGTAGCACAAATTGAAATGACTTGGGCATGCGTCACTATTCGCGGATAGTGATAGCACAATTTGAAATGACTTGGGCATTCGTCACTATTCGCGGATAGTGGTAGCACAAGTTGAAATGACTTGGAATGACTTGGGCATACTTCACTATTCGCGGATAGTGGTAGCACAAGTTGAAATGACTTGGAATGACTTGGGCATACTTCACTATTCGCGGATAGTGGTAGCACAAGTTGAAATGACTTGGGCATTCGTCACTATTCGCGGATAGTGGTAGCACAAGTTGAAATGATTTAGGCATACTCCACTATTCGCGGATAGTGGTAGCACAAGTTGAAATGATTTAGGCATACTCCACTATTCGCGGATAGTGGTAGCACAAGTTGAAATGATTTAGGCATACTCCACTATTCGCGGATAGTGGTAGCACAAGTTGGAATGACTTGGGCATACGTCACTATTCGCGGATAGTGGTAGCACAAGTTGGAATGACTTAGGCATGCGTCACTATTCGCGGATAGTGGTAGCACACATTGGAATGACTTGGGCATACACCACTATTCGCGGATAGTGGTAGCACAAATTGGAATGACTTGGGCATACACCACTATTCGCGGATAGTGGTAGCACAAATTAGAATGACTTGGGCATACACCACTATTCACGGATAGTGGTAGCACAAGTTGGAATGACTTTGGGCATACACCACTATTCGCGGATAGTGGTAGCACAAATTGGAATGACTTGGGCATACACCACTATTCGCGGATAGTGGTAGCACAAGTTTAGAGTTTTGACAATTCGGAGGCTGTCACCTAACGTTATCCCGTTATAACGGAATAACGGAGATTGCGAAAAAGGTTGGATTTTGTAGAGAAGTTGGAAGGAATCAATAGTTTTTGTAAAGAAAAGTGGGATGCACCCGAATATTTTTTTTTTTTTTTTTTTTTTTTTTTTTTTTTTAAAGAAAACTGGGATGTATCCCGATTATTTGAAAAATAAAATTGAAAATGCCAAGGGCAAATAAACCGAATCACGTAGGTAAATTTGTAAAATAGGCTTCGGGGCACTAGAGGGAAAAGCTGGATTGAAAGTGATTGAAAATACCGGGCACAAGGGGTAAAACAGACCTACGAGGGATAAAATCGTAAAATTGAGCCTTCAGGGGCAAAATTATAAAAACAGGCCACAGAGGCTTAGTATGTCGCGCGACTTAGTAAGCCTGAACTGTGCTTTTTAATGCCTTTGGAACTGGAATGGAATTGCAGACACAGGTTGGAATTGGGTGACCAAAAGAGATCACTTACCTGGCCTTCTTGGGACAATGGCAAAGAGATATTTGGTCCCCTCCTATAAGGATGGAAACGGGGTGACCTAGTAGGTCAAACAACCGATCCTTCATAGGAAAGTGCCAAATCAAAAGGGGTGACCAATGTGGTCAAAAAAATGGACTTTTATGAAAAGCTTACGCACCATTGGAGAGTGGAGGAAGAAAAAGGTGACCAAAGTGGTCGGATGGCTGAACCTTTTATGAAAGGCTACCTACGTATCCCGGAGGAATCAAGCCTTGATCGTAGTTCAAGCTTTACCTAGACAGTTTAGGAACGATGTCTAGGATTCTTGAGGTTTTGACGATTAGTGGAGGTCGTCACCTGAGGAAGCTAAAGCTTTCATCACTATCGAGTAGATAGAGGCAAATTTATAACTGGAAAACTTGAGCATACTTCTCAATCTGTGATAGAGGTAGCCAAAGTTGGATTTTTGACAATTAGGAAACTGTCGCCTAGCGTTATCTCGTTATAACGGAAGTAACGGAGGCGTTTTTTGGGAGAAAATGTTATCACTAGCAATTGGCACGTTACTTGAGCCTAGGGGTGATTTTTTTTTTCTTGGAAACATGGTAGGGACTGGGTCTGGATGTACATATGGAATGTATTTGGGAATTGTTTGAGACGGGTTTCAAACGGTGGGGTTGTATCCCTTGGGTGCGGGTGAACTATTCTTTGTTGTCAACGTGGACGAGAATTCCTTCTTGGCCGAGGCCTGGGTTTAAACCTCGGGTCTTGACTAAGGTCCTTTTCTTAAACTCGGCGCTTGAAGGCGATGCGACGATGTGCTTTTACAACCAAGCGAGATGTTGGAGTGACCAAACCTTTCTTCTAGGGATGGATGTGACTTATCGGAGCCTTGGCCGGAGGAAAAACTTTACGCAAAACCCCATGTATTACTAAAGCAAGGAAAGATCCTTTCATTTGGCAAAGCCCCGGTTGAATGAACTGAGCAGGCGAAGTGACTGCGAAGCCCGATGCAGTGTTCGAACAAAAATCCCAATCTGATTGGTACTGCGGAAATGATCCTGAGGTTGATCTTGGCCAAGACTGAATCCATCTAGGGACCTAGTGAAGAACTCGATGCGAACCCCAAAAATGGCTAAAGAAGCCCCAAGTTTAAAGGAATGGCTTAGCAAAGTCCCAGACTTGAAGAGTTTCAAGGCAATCCTAATGCGAATTGTAGCGTAAGAGGGAAAACCTATCCTTTTCTTTTTTTTTTATTTCTATTTTTTTTTTTTTAGTCAATCAGTCAACCTTAAGAAGATGTGAAAGAAAAGATTTTAGAAATGTATACGTGCAGGGGCATATTTTTTCGAAAAGTGGGAATAATCCCGATTTTGTATTATTTTGATGGCCTTATTCGATGTAGGCACAAAACTCGCTTTGGGTTTGACTCTTTTGAGAGAGTATAAGCGTAGAAAGGTTGGCAAAAGTGTATGGAAGCCCCTGTGACGTAAAATCGTTGTTTAGCGCTATCTTTCCTAAGATGTAGAAAAGGAAGACTTGTCAAGACATCTGAAAACTTGTTTTATTTACAATGATCACAAGATTGCTTAAAACCCTTTATTAATGTTCGGGTTATTCAACCACTAATCTCGATATGAACAAACATTCTTATTAATCATGAGGAGAAAGTCAACCAATGTCGCGGATCAAGGTTGGCTGGGTGTGAAAGAAAGGTTTGTGTATAAGGAGGTCATTGATGAGACCGGGTTTTCTGGGATTTGACTGTGTCTATGGGAGAGGTCATTTGATGAGACCGGGTTTTCGGTAATTTGGATATGCTTATGACCGGACCATTGCTGGTTGCCTACGTTCCCCTCATTGTGAGGAGCTCAGGTCGCCGTAGTTCGGCCTTGGCCTGATCAAGCTGTTTTGGGAAATGGGATTTGTGATTCCTTTAGTGAAAAGGCTAGGATGAGAAGACTGGATGATGAGGCATGGGCCTCGGGATGATTCCTTGACCAAGTCATTCTTGGACGGCTGCTTCAATAGCTTTCTGATTCTCGTCTTTCATTGGGGGAGAAAGGACTTGCATATGCCTAAAGGCTCATGAAATGCTTCTGCTTTTGCTTCGACCGCCCCATTGTTGTCGACAACTTTCATTTTTTGAGCTTTGGTCTTGCCTGTCCGTCAAGCTTTTGATTGGTAACGCTGGGTCCTTGGCCTCATTTTTCTTTTATTTTTTATGTGCAACCCTGTTTTTTTTGCCTAGACCGCCCTTTTTTTTGGGATTTTCAGCCTAGCTGGGCATTACTCTTTTTGCACCAAGATTTCTTCTTTTTTTTATATATATATGTGCAACCCTGTTTTTTGCCTAGACTGCCCTTTTCTGGGATTTTCAGTCTAGCTGGGTATTACTCTTTTTGCACTACACACATTTTTTTTCTTTTTCTTTTTTTTTATTTTCTAGAGCACCCGAGGACCAAGGCGAGCCCCTGCTTGAACATTCTTGATACCCTTGGAGTCTAAACCAAGCCCCTAGGTTGTTGTCGACACGGGGTCAATCTTTCGAAGCTGAGTGGCCTTTTTTGTCGTTCCTTGATGGTGCCGCCGTCGTTGACTTGGTCAAGGTGATGGGGAGGACATGGTTTGGGAAAATGTATGGTTTAATGAAGGCTTTTTGTGGGGTAAGGAAAGTGTATGGCTTGATGGCATTAGTTGACTTTCTCACACCGATTAATCAGAACGTTAATTATTTCGAGAGATTGTTCGTTGAGCAATGCAAGTGATCATATAAAATAAAACCATTTCATTAAATGTAATGTAGGTGTGCAAATAATGTCTTAAGTCTAGCAAGAAAAGAAGAAGACTTTTTATAGAAAATTGAAGATTCAATACAATGTCCGTAGAGGACTTAATTGAAAGGAAAAAATACTAGGACCTACGAAGGTTGACTGAGAGACTATTTTTCTTTTTCTTCCCTTTTTTTTTTTTTAAGGATAGGTAAACCCTAGTCTAGCTACTCTTCGCGGGTTGGACTGCCAGGGAGCTTGAGCTTTCCTTCGTAGATCAGCCACTGAATTTCTTTCTTCAGCTCCACACACTTGTCTGTCACATGACCATAATGCTTGTGGTACTCACAGAACTTGGCCCCGTCAACTCTACTTGGGTTTCTTGGCTTATGATTCTCGAGAGGTGTGAGAAGGCTTCGTTTCACCAAATCGTTGAAAACTTTGCTCATGGGCATCCCAAAATCATCAGGCTGACGTTTCTGACCTTGCACTTCTTGAATTGACCTCTTGTCATGACTTTCTGTCTTTGGCCCATGGAGGTTCTCAAGCTTCCCATCTTCTATCAACTTTTGGATCTCATGCCTCAAATAGGTGCAATCATCAGTGTTATGGCCATGATAATTGTGAAAGCGACAAAGTGTTTGGTCTCGTCCATTCCGATACTTGGGGTTCTGGGTTTCCAATTCTCCGGTGGCTTTATCAATTTTTCTTTCACTAGCTCTTCCGAGAATCTTGCTTAAAGGCATCTCTATATTGTTAAAGTGAAAGGAGCGAGGTTTTCTGGGACCTTGTTATTCTCAAGACTCGGATTCCCATTGTCCAATTGGTTCCACTGTTGGATTTGGTCAAGGAAGGCTGTGACATTCTTTCCTTTGTGAGGTGCGGTCTTGAGATGGGTACGGTTCTTTGTTTGTTTGGTGGCATTGGGTCATGCTTGGTGGAGTCATTTCCTTGCTTGGTTCGACATCTTGGGTCAAGGAGTATTGATACTCATCATGAGGTCAAGCTTCTCTTGCATCTGTTTCACTTGCTCCATCAACATTGCCACATAGGGGTCAACGGGGACTCTTGGGCTACCGGAGCTCAGCAATGGACTTGTAGTAGCGAATCGACGGCTGAATTCATTAAGTCCGGTAGGTAAAAGCTGAAAACTCGGTTCATCCTTTGGCAACTCATGATCGCATTCAGCGGGTATAGGGGCTTGAACATAGCCACATATCTCAAACTGATTATGTGAGGTTGGAGCATAACCTGGCAGTATTCTTGAAAGTGAGAGACAGGTGGGGTGAAGCCCAATCCGTTCTGAGGAGCTGAGGGCAATGGGGCCACTGATGGTGGGATGCTGGAAAGGACTGAGGAGAAGTGGTCCTTGGCAAGGGATCATATGTGGATGGAGGAAGGTATTGGTTATAGGCTGGGGGGTCTTGGTCATAGGATGAAGGGACTGAAATCACTGTTTCCAAAGTCTCATCTTCGACTACCACCAGAGAACCGTTGGACTCATTTGTTACTTGGACTCCATTGCGGCGAAGAGCACCGATAAGCAATGACAGCTGCTCTTCATGAACCTTATGGGCATCTTCCAAAGCCAGGACTAACTCTTCCTTCCTAATCATCTGATTTCCTACACCCTCACCGTTTTTCTCAACCCCGCCATTCTGACTGAGCTGATGAACTGTCTGAACCTAAGGTTTTCTGAAAAGCCGCTGACCCAGTATTCTCGTCCACTTCTTTCTCGCTGCGGGAAAGGGATAGGCAAGATTTAGACTCGGGGATAGGTAAGGTTTAGACTCGGGGATAGGTAAGGTTTAGACTCGAAGATAAGTGTTTAGGCTGAAGGCTCAAGTAACATGCCCTTATCGCTTTAACTTTTGCTCGAAACGCATTTTCTCCTAATCCTAATTGATCGGAAAAGATGAGACCTTGAAAGGTCAAGATTGGAAGTAGAGATCGGACCGAAGGGGGGTCACGATTAAGGATTTGACCATGAAAGGTCGAGTCGGGAAATCAGAGATCGGACCGAGGAGGTCTCGATTAGAGATTGACCATGAAAGGTCGAGACAAGAAAATCAAAAATCGGACCGAAGAGGTCTCGATTAGGGTTTGACCATGAAAGGTAGGGATAAAGAAAACGGAGATCGGACCGAAAAGATCTCGATTAGGGATTTGACCATGAAAGGTAGGGATAAAGAAAACGGAGATCGGACCGAAAAGATCTCGATTAGGGATTTCAGAGATAGGAACATGCAATTATGATTACACTAATTGTTCAAGTTTACTTAAAACAATGTCTTTTATTAATCTCTAATTGGTTGGAAAAGGGGTTCTGCCCTTCTTTTTCACAACTACTCTAGATCCTGGATCAGTGGGTTCCGTCACTACGTCTATAAGCCCCTCGTATTCCACCTGTATTTCGACCTCCCAGGGTGGACAGCCCCGGGCGAGGGTCCTATAGGGCACGCGGATCCCACCGACCGAGAGTAAAGAACGCTCCTATCGGGTCTAGCGGGTCATAGGACCTTTCAACGCACGAGCGATGCGGATTATAGTCAAGGCAATACCGGGAAAGTCTCGTCTCTCTGCCTTGACGGATCTTTGACAGAGTTTCGCTTGAGCGAATGACGGTTTTTTTGACTTTCGGTAATGTCCGAGAATATAATAGGCATGGGTCGGGCGGCAAAAGCCGGATGACACGGTGTCACATTGAACTTCGTTGCATACGCCGGGCGTGAGTTGGAATCGAAGTCAATGCCGGTCAAGATCTTGCCAATTTTTTCCTTGTCGGAATTTTGGCAGAGCTTCGCTTGAGCGAAAGATCTTTTGATTTTTGGCAAAGACTCGGTCTTGACTCTTACGCATTCCGTGCGGGTCAAGGTCAATAGTCAATGTCGGAGTCAAGATTCCACCGATTTTTTCCTTGTCGGAATTTCGGCAGAATTTCGCTTGAGCGAAAATCTTGGCTTCCGTTATGAGCTAAGGCTTGACCTTTACGTGGGTATGCAACTGGGCTATATGACACGGACTAGACCAAAAACCAACCAAAAAGTCACGGTTTTTTGAAACGTGTGACACGGACTGTGCATTGGTCGACACTGGCTGCCATGGGGAGGTTGGGATGATTCCGTGCGCGCCCGGGAGCATCGTAAGGCTGTCCGTGACTGCAGCTGGAACCACCCTCGGGTTTGAAGGACGTGCGTGCAAAAGTGTACAGGATATATCAGGTGCGCGTAGTGTGCGGTCTCCTAAAAATGTTCCTTTTTGAGTTAAAACAGAGATTTTCATAAATGTGTTTTAAAGGAATGATTTTCGGGACGGGGAAAATGCAACACATAAGCACGTAAATTTTCTGGGAGCCCCAGTCAGTCATGGAGCTGAGTAGCCCCAAGCTGCTAGGACTGCCAGATTAACCATGATTTTTCCTGGTGGAATTGCCACTGAGGTCGCCCGGTCGGAATCCTATGAGGATTAGCCGTACGACTGCATGGATCAATTTTCCAGGTTCCACTCCTTTTGCTATTTTTCGGGTTATTTCCCGTTCAAAGTATGCACAGATTCCGAGATGCAAATGATGCAATGCATGGTAAAGAAAGCAAACACGATTAATGAAATCGGCGATGGGAGTCTAACCCGCTCAAAGGGAAAAGCTTTCTTCTTATTTTTTCAAAATTATTTTTTTCGAAAAAGGGATACTGGTACGTGGGATTGTTAAACCACCTTGTTATCCCAAGCCCCGGGTTAGGGAGCGATACAGGAAGGGTAAGTGGGGTCCACCTATATACCAAGTATCGATTTTTGTTTTGAAAATAAAGCTCTTCTCCATTGGGTTTCCCCAGCGGAGTCGCCAAACTGTGAATGTGTGCCCAAAATTTTTGTTTATTGGAATTCACGCGAGTTTGAAGACATCCGAGTTATTTGAAAAACGAAGTCGCCACGCCATTTTGATTACCTCAAAACTTTGAAAAAGGTTTTATGGGTTCGGAGGTTAAGTTACCCCTTGGGAAGAACGTTTGGCGTTCACCCAAAGTGCCTTGCCGGAGCAAGTCTCCTAGATTTCATTAATCGTGTTTGCTTGCGTGCTTTCTTTGTGTGCATGTGTTTGAAAATAAGGGGGGAATGTCCCAAGTTGTCTTCCGGACGTACAAACCATTTGTTGGTTGTCGCTCGGGATTCCTTGGAATTTATGTATTTGGGATTATGATCCCGTCCTCATCTTATGACTTATGATCATCGCATTTTAACCTCGGGACCCTCGGGACTTGCGTGATCGAGAGAATGACTCTCTTTTGGGTCAAAGATGAGGTTCTTTAGGAAGGAATGTCCTTAGCCCATCAATCCTACGCTTTAAGACGGTCGAGCTCGTATAGAGGCTTCATACTCATTCTTAAGCGATAATCGGAGATATAGGGTTCAAGGTTATCCTTTTCCTAAAGAAATCATGAACCTTTAATGGAAGGAACGATGCAAAGATGAGAACTTTTACACCGGTCCGTTCCAAGGTTGGGGGAAAGGGGAAATGCATGATGAAAAAAAAATGACTCTTTCATGAAAAGATGACATTTTGGTTTTAGCAAATGATGCTTTTTGATTTAAAGAAATGATCTTTATGCAAATGATGCATAAAGATAGGATTTTTATGCAAATGATGCATTTAAAAAGGGGGTTTTGATGCAAAGGATGCATTTTTATTGAAAAAGATTGGATCTTTATGTGCAAATGATGCATAAAGATAACATTTTTATTTGAAAATAGGGATTTTAGGTGCAAATGATGCACCTTTATGAAAAAGACTACATTTTTATGACAAATGAGGTCTTAATGCATGTTAAGGGAAAGGGGGTGATAAAGATGTGATCTTTATGAATGAATGCCAAGTCCCAAGCAAGATATATGAATGCAATGAGCAAGTATATCAATTAAAATGCAAGGTTAGGGCGTGCGAGGTTACCAATCGTTTCCTTCGCTTCTTCGGACGGAGCTAGGAGGAGAGGTTCTTCTTGGGTCTTCAAGGAGGAGGGAGATGGCTTCTTGAGCTTCTTCTTCGCCTTCTTGGACTTCCAGCAGCTCCTTGGGGGATCTTCTTCGTATTATGAGAGTATTATGCTTCTTGTTCATGATTAAAATGGGTAGAGGAGGGCTCTATTTATAGGCAGTCTGGATAAGGCTAATGAAGCCGTGCGGCTGCAGGCCCTTTGCAAATGAGGCCGTGCGGTCTTATCCATTATGACTCAGCATTCTAGAACCATGCAAGGTGGCATTATTCTAGAACCTTCTCCCTAATTAAGAAAAACGTGTTTTCTTAATTAGGAAGGCTCCCTACAGTCCTTATTTAATAAAAAACAGTTCCGGAATGTTTCCGGAACGCTGGGAAGGTCTGGGGAATTACCGGAAAACTTACCGAAATGTCGGGAAAATTAACCGGAAGGCATGAGCCAGATTTGGGTACTTACAACATTGCACATAAACTCCCCACAAAGTCCGTCCCAAAAAACACGGCACACACTACATGACACATTTTCAAAAAATCCCGTCCCCACATGGCACGCTTTTTCAAGACAAAACCCATCACAAAACACGGCACATGTCACACTTTTTACAAAGTCCGTCCCTACACGACAATTTTTCACAATGTACATACATAGAAATAGCATAGGGTACAAAACACTAAAGCATGCATTTCAAGGAGAGGCACTTTATTTTTACAAATAAGAGCTAATCTCCACATTTTTGCACAAAAATCACATATCCACAATTCTCACATGCTCTATTTCAACAATTCATCGCGAATTTCACAAAAAGCATGGCAACAACAAAAAGCCTCAAAAATGCGAAGAGTTAAAACCTAGTTCTAGCATACAATAATTCGAGCAAAGAATGATTATTCCAACGGGAGGGTAAAAAGGTCACTTAATGATGATCATAAGTCCAAGATGAGCACGGGATCAAAATCCCGAACACATCAAATCCAAGGAATCTCAAGCGATAACCAACTCAAATGGTTTATTCGTCCGAAAGATAACTTGGCACATTCCCTCCCCTTTTTTCAAATTACATCTCACACATGAACACACAAAACAAGCACAAAAATTGGTTCTAGGAAGACTTGCCTTTGGCAAGGCTCCTTTGGTGAACGCCAAACGTTCTTCCCACGTAGTAACATAACCTCCGGACCCTATTCCTTTTTTTCAAAGTTTTGAGGAAATCAAAATGGAGTGGAGACTCCGTTTTTCAATAAACCGGATGTCTTCAAACTGAGGTGAAGCGGCGACCCTATAAAAACACGGTTCACATCCGCAATTTGGGCCCACATTCACAGTTTGGCGACTCCGCTGGGGAAAAGTAAATGTTTCCAAACTTCTTCTATCATAAGAAGCATTAAAAATATTTACGAGGGTTAGCCTTCCGCCGCGGATCCAATTTTTGTGCTTGTTTTTATTTTCTTATTTTGCATGCATCTTGGTTTTTGGGATTGTGCATACTCTGAATACTGAACAGGGATCATTCTGAAGCTAAAAAGGTGCCAAAAATGTCCAGGGAAGCAGCCTGGAAATGCAAATTTTAGAACCTGGAAAACTGCTAGATCTAGCCGGACGGACCATATTAGGCTTGAGAGCCTTGGTGTGTTTTAAACCAACGTTATTTGGGACAAGGTTTTTATGTGATTGAGAGAGAGGGACACCTTTTATAGTCCAAGAATGAGACTCTTTAGGAAGGAAGAGCCTTTGCCCATCAATCCTACATCTTGAGACGATTTAGCTTAGTAGGGACATTTATGCTCATCTCAAGTGATGATCGGAGATGTTGGGGCTACGGTTCGTCCACTTCTAAAGGGAATTCGACTATAGCATTTGGGTGGCAAAAACGATGCAAAGATGATACCTTTACACCGATTCACACCACGGGATACTTCAAGTACCAAAGGGACTAGGGGGAGGGGTATAAAGATTGGATCTATATACTCATTCTATGTCTTTCGTGCCTTAAGAAGGTTACTAGACAATCCTTGGAGAGTGATCCAATCTAAAGGGACATGGGGGATGACTTTGAAAAGTAAAGATTGCATTTTTATGAAAATAAGTGTAATGAACACTATGAGAACTAAGGCTATGAATGTAAAGGGAAGATCTTTGAGGCTTTTCTATGTCCTTTAAGAACCTTATGAGGTGGACAATCCTTGGAAGCAAGGTCAAGGGAAGGGGATGACATTATAATAGTAAAGATGACATTTTTATGTAGTAAAAGAGAGCTATTTCACATCATCATGTGATGATTCCTCCCTAGAACAAGCCACTTGTGGACTTGTTCATTCTTGGGATGGATTCTCCATGAATCATTTGTGTTAGGGGAAAGGGGGGAAATGATATCTACATGATAAAGATAGGATTTTTATAACAATATATCACATTTAATGACAAGAAAAGGCAAAGCAAATAGCAAGTAAACAATATAACAATATAATAAAGGTATTTCAAGGAGAAAGGAAGGAGAGATTACCAATGGTAGTTTTCTCTATCTCCCTTGGGGCTTTTTCCTAAGGTAGGAGTGGTTTTGGATGGGTTTTATAGGAGGGAGGTGATTTTTGGGATGTTTTATTCTCTGGAAATTCGAGTTTTCAGTTTGGCAGAGTAACAGTGCCTGAAATTGTATCTCAAAATGGGTAGAGGAGGCCTCTATTTATAGGATGATTTGTGTTTCCTAATGAAGCCATGCGGCATTAACCTCTGGCAAAATGAGCCATCCGGCGTTATCCGTCGATGACTCAGCCTGCTTCTAGATCCATGCAAGGTGGATCCTAGAAACCCCTTTCCAGCGAGGGACTGCTTGGAATTTTAATTCCTAGCAGGTCCTTCCACCCTTGGAAGGTTTGTAAAAGTTCCAGAATTGCCCCTGAACTTTAGAAAAGTTCGGGGAATTGCCGGGAAACTTAACCGGAAGGCATGAGCCAGATTTGGTTACTTACATAATCATCTTTACCATTTATAATAGAGAATGTTTATCTTAATTATTATATGTTTTACATGTTTATTATAATAATATGTGTCCCTAGTTATTGTGAATAACTAGTATAAGTTGGTAGTGGACAATCATAGAGATGAATATATGCATGGGGATGCACATTACACTTATGGGTACTTGTTAGAGAACAAGGTACTGGACTGACCCATCTATGAGATTTATGATATGGTCTATGGTCATATATGTCATGATTAAATCTCATGATAGTCATGTCATTAGAATCCTTAGTACCTGAGATTATCATTGTCTTCCACATGGTGAACGTTATGTTTGATGTAGTCTAACACTATCTTTAATATGATAGCAATAAGGGCTATGTTGACATGACCAGATTCATGTAGGAAAGAACGATAAGTCAAGATGAGATTTGTCCCTCGTTAAGAGAGATGTTTGATTGGGCCCCTCAATGAATAGTGTTGATGAAATATTGAAATGTATGGCCATACTCAAGAGAATTGCTAGAGATCAAATGTACTTGGATTATCAACATATTCAGAATCGAGAAAGCATTGAAGTCCCTCAAACTGAAATTTAGGCCGGCATGTTCTTCATTTTCACCCCCTATAAATACTGCCCCTTCCCTTCAGTAAAAAGGGTGAAAAAATATTAATCCTTGTCAAAACTCTACGGTTCCAGCCAACCAAACGCCCTCCCGAGCCCCATAAATGCCTCGATTTGCGTGAAAACCACATTTTCTGACACTTCCAAAACACCTTCCAAACACCAAATTGTATCCCATATACGTCCTCCTGAGCCAAAGAGTCATTGCCTAGCCATTGGTAACACTCTCACTCTCTAAACTCCGTTTTGTCTCGATTTATGCATCATACGCTACTTTTGATCCGGTCGAAGTTCTCAAAATGTATACGTAATGCCGCCTACGGGACTTGATACGTTTTAGTCCCTAATCATCTTCTCTCTCATAAGAGAAGTAATTTTGGGTTAAAACGGCGTTCGAGTCCCATTTTTTATTTTTTGTCATTTACCATCCGGATCGTTCGATCCGTTGATTCGCATTTTTACTGTCCGAACCGTTTGGTTCGTGATTGTCATTTACATGTCCGGATCGTTTGATCCGTTGATATTTCTATTTACTTTAAGCATCTTTACAAATCCGAGTCCTTTGGTTCGTCGATCGCATTTTTACCGTCCGGATCGTTCGATCTGTTGATACCGCTTTTCAATACTGTCATTTACAAGTCCAAGCGGTTTGGTTTGTTGATAGTATTTACTTATAAATGTCTGAGTCACAAAATGACTCGTTGATCGCATCTCATTTACAACCATTTTCATAAAAATTGGTAACATCGTAATGCCCGGTTCAAAACCGAAAGTTCGTCATTCGAACTCCTTTTCAAAACCCCTCAAAATCGACGTTTGTCATTCAAACGCTCATTTCAGACTCAAAATTGACATTTGCCATTCAAACGCTCATTTCTGACTCAAAATCGACGTAAAACGCTCTTTTACCAAAATCAACGTTTGTCATTCAAACTAAAGATTCCAGTTCGTCATTCAAACTCCTTTTCAAACTCAAAACCGACATTTGTCATTCAAATGCTCTTTTACCAAAATCAACGTTTGTCATTCAAACCAAGATTAAAGCTTGTCATTCAAGCTCATTTTCAAAGGCAACACGAACACACACACACACACGCGCACACTTTTCGAGAAAGGTAGAAAACTCGTCATACGAGGCATTTCAGGTAATCTCAATATACTCTTCCTGAAACGTAACGTGACCTCTGAACCTAACAATCTCTATTCAAAAAAGCCTTTTCCTAAGTTTTGGCTACCAATCAAAATGACCTCTTTTTCAAAGTCTTTTCCTAAGTTTTGGCTACCAATCAAAACAACCTCCTTTTTCAAACCAGTTTTTTTCAAAGTTTATGCTCATAATACAAAACGACGTGGCGACTCCTCTCTTTTTAGCGAGGTCCCAAGTTGCGAAAGACGCTCGCCGCGTTCCGCGCGCGATCCGATTAATTTCATCTTCTTTTATTCCTCGCATATCCTCGACCTTATAGGCAAAGACATCAACATTATTTTTCAGGAGGGTTATGATCTCCTCCCTTTCTTATGGGAGACCTGGCCCTCGATTTTTATTTTATGCTCTGGATAATTAAGATTAAGCATAATTTCCTCCAGTTCGTCTATGGGTTCCATTTATAGACCATCTCGAAATTGCAAAGTTTCAATGATTTTTTCTGTAAGCCTTCTACCTTCCTCACCATTTATGTCCAGGTCTTCCATCTCTACTAGTTCGTCTATTTCCAGTAGATCTCCTTGTCTCAAGTAAGGGTTAGCCCCCGAGTTATGGCCAATGATGAGATGAGGGGTTGTATTCGGGACAGACAGAACTACGTCATAGTTTTCATGGATATCTAGTATCATGTGTTCCTCATTCTCTACTTCGAAAATCATATTGAGCCTATAACTGGTGCTGGTAGTCTTTATAGACTTAGAGATTTTCAGATTTTTGTCTGGTTTATCTACCTCCACCTTTCTGGATGTTTTTCTGCTCCCATCACATGTTCCAAGAAGTCTTTGGGGGTCGTCCTCATGCATCCGACTCCAGCACGAGTAGAGAATTTAACTCGTTGGTAAGGGAGGGAGGTGACCAACTCAAGTTTGCCTTAACTTAGAATGCCTATAATGGCATGGTAGTCACTTGCCAGATCCATGACCACGAATGTTACTGTGGCCTCTACTTGGAAGGGATGTTCTCCCACTTCCAATAATAAGTCAATTTTCCCCATGGCACTGCCTTTGTGGTTGGTGAAGCCTTATAGTCTTACAGAGTATGGCTCCAACATGCTATCATTCAGATTCATCTTCTTCAAGGTAAAGTAATATAGAATATCTCGGGAGGCCACCAAGTCTATGAGGAGTCTCTCGGATTCACAGTTGTCAATCCTCCTTTTGATCAGCAAGGGCTATTCGCGAGCCGGGCGACTTTCGGCTACTTCATTAGGGGAGAAGCTGATGACTTCCTCTTCCTTATAAATCTAGGCTTGGATGTGATAGACGTTACTTAGTTCGTGTATCTGGTCTTTCACTTTTTTGTTGGAAACAGTCTCCTCTCTTACAACATGGAGCTTGGCCTTAGGAGGTCTGTCTTCCCTTTCTACATCTTCGTCATCGTCATCCTTTCTCTTTTGCTTGTTATCCTTTCTCATAACATAGTGATCAAGCTTTCCCTCATCTACCCATCTCTGGATCATTCTCTTGAGGGAGATGCAATTCTCTATGTCATGTATGTGGTCCTTGTGGAAGGCACAATACTTGGAGATGTCACGGGTGTATTTTGTTCTTTCATCAAGTAGTAGTCGGGGACTTGGTAGATTTACCAACTGCATGATCTCTGTGATAGGTTTGGTGAGGGGGGTAAAAACTTTGGCTTTTTCAGTAGCCCGAGTTCTATTCTTCCCTTTTTATCCACTTCCATTCGAAGCCTGGTTGGCGCCAGCTGCGTTTGTCTCTAATTTTTCAGACCTTTTTTTACTTTTCTCTTCTGCCATTGCTATGGCGTAAGCCACATTGTACCGATAGGACTTTGACTTAGGCTCTCTGGCATAAAGTTCATAGATCAATTGTCCGGATCTCAATCCGGAGTTAAAGCAAACAATCACCTCCTGGTCTGTCAGGCTCTCCTCTACTTGGTCTGATATGGCTCTGAATCAATTGTAATAACTTAGAGTTGTTTCATTCTTCCCATGCTCAATGTTAGCAATATCTATCAGTCTTTTCTTTCTCTTTCCTGCTGTTGCAAAGTGGTCTAGGAACCACCTCCTCATGATTTTCCAGCTATCTCTGCTCCCCTTATTTTGCTCATGGAACCAGGACAAAGTTGTTCCGGAAAAGGTACTCGAAAAAGCTTTGTAGAGAATATCATCTGCCTTGGTGAGAAGGGCTATAGTGGATTCAAAACTTTGCACATGTGTAAGTTCCCCAATCCGGATCGCTCCCCATCCGAGCACACAGGAAACACCGCAGACTCACACAAGCGTGATCCCAAAGATCCGTAACCTCTAAAAAGTCCAAAACCACCAACCAAACCAAGGTAGGACCCTTCTAGGATAAAATAAAATATAAGGAATTTTTGGGAAGTACGAAAAATAGTCAGCCTGCAAAAGTGCCCGCTCGGACCACTTTGCAGGGTGAAAATCAACATTGCAAAATCCCCTTAAAGTCCACAATATTCCTTCAAATCTCGGAAAACCAAAAAATTGGGATTGCATAACAATTCGTGCGGACCACTTTGCAGTTTTCTTGGGCCTATAAATAGACACCTCCCTTCTCTCCTCCCTCCCCTAGCAAGTTGGGACAACTCTAAGACATCCCGAGCCCCTTTGGCCCTTCCCGAGGCCTCTCGAGCCTCCCCGAGGTGCTTCGAAGCCCTGCCGAGCCGTCCCGAGACGCTCCTGAGCCATCTTGAGGCGCTCCCGAAGCATCCCGAAGCTCTGCCGGTCCATCCCAAGCCATCTCGAGGCGCTCCCGAAGCATCCCAAAGCCCAGCCAGTCCATCCCGAGCCATTTCGAAGCATCCCGAAGCCCTATCGGCACATCCCAAGGCATCCCGAGGCACGCCGAACCTCTGCCCGAATCCACCTAGCAATCCCGAGGCACGCCGAACCTCTGTCCGCAGACACCGGCCCATCCCGAATCACGCCGAAGCTCTGTCCGCAGACACCAATCCATCCCGAATCATACCGAAGCTCTGTTAGCAGATACCAGTCCATCTCGAGGCAATCCCGGTCCATCGCGGAACACTATTCACACTCAATCAAACACATTTCCCAGACACAAACCAACATTGATAAGGCCTCCTTCCAAAACTATTTCAATTAATTTCAATATACAAAGCATACAATGTAGACATCATATTTAAAATGCATTTTTAAAATCACACATAAACACACACAACTTTTAAAGAAAGAGGGGTATCGAAAGACTCGTGTATACGAGGCGACTCGGGTGAGCTCTACTATTCTCTTCCCGAGGTGTAATCTGACCTCCGAACTCAAAATCTCATCACACAACAAAACAAAAACTAAACCAAAGTCAAAATTTTCTCAATGTTTTAGGCGCAATCAAAACGGCGTGGCGACTCTCGGACAAAAACGCGGCGATGGCCAGTCGGCAGCGAGATGCGCGGTCCGCGCGCCAAATTCGGGTAATTTCACTTGGCGACTCCGCTAGAGACGTTTTGTTTTAAAAAATTTTAAACAAAAAAAGGATTTTTAAAACAATGATGAGGGTCAAACATTCATTTTGCCCCTTCTTTAACTGTTGTGTGTGTGTGTGCATGTGCTTTAATTTTTTATTCAAAAAAATAAATACAAAAAAAAATGCATCATAATACATCTGTGTACATACATTTAAAAATTCTGCAAAACTTTCTGTTTTCCTCAGAAAAAGAATTTTAGTCACCGCTCACTACGCGCACTCTTATCGTGTAACAACCCCAAACCCGGAATGGTCTCAGATGCAGTTCGATTGGTGTTCCTATGCCTTTCGAGCACGCACGTGATCATTCCAAACTTTCCATCCTAGCCAGTGTCAATCATGCACGCTTGCGTCACACTCTGTCCAGACTCGGTTGGTTTTTACCCAGTCCGTGTCATAAAGCCTAGATACATATACCATGTCGGCCATTATCTGAGTCAAAGCCGAGATATCAAGATCCCTTGCACAAGCAAGATGATGAAAGGTCATGCTAAAATCTTGACCCGATCTTGATTTCCAAAGCTGCACCCAGACAATGCTCCATCCCGGATATACATCCATGCCCACATGACACCATGTCATCAAGCCTTTAATACGTCATCCATGACAATATGACCTAGCCAAAACCTAACGTTATAGATCCCTTGCGCAAGCAAGGTAAAGTGAGGTCATGCCGAACTTTTGACCCGATCTTGACTCAGGTACTGGCTATGTTCACTATTCACGTGGCCGATGCACTAAAACGAACATGACAGGCTCAGTCCTTAGGTTCATTTTTCTTTTGACCGGTGGAAACTGCTTGCCCTATAGGACCCTCGCCCGGGGTTGTCCACCCTGGGAAGTCGAAATACAGGTGCAAAACGAGGGGCTTATAGCCGTAGTGATGGTTTCCACTGACCCAGGATCTAGAATAGCTGCGAAAAAGAAGAGAAATCTTTTCCAACCAACTTAGGATTATGAGAAAACATGTTTTAAGTAAATTAAAACAACAAAAAAAAAAAGCATAAAAAAATGGAAACAGCATGTCGCATGAGCTTTCCCCCTTTATACAAAAAAGGTCTTCCCATGTCTAAATTTTACCCGTCACCCCCTCCAGCAAACCTAGAGTGGTTGAGAGTACCCGGGTGCCGTCTTTTCAGTATCGAAGTTACAAGGTCCAACAGCCGTTCCGGTTCAGCGGTCCGAATAGTCCGCTATTCCTCCATGGCAGGGTCGACAGATAACAGTGAGGGAAACAGAACCCCGCCATTGAGAAACCTCCAGACAATGGAGAAGGTGCTGCAAGCCTTCGAAACTCTCAAGAACTGCCAAGAGAACAGCAAGCCTGGATCGTAGACACTATGCGTCGTGACGGAACCGTCGTCGTTTCCCAACCTAATGGGACCTTCGTCCTCATAGAAGATTTAGAAATGCCTGCTCCCCCGGTTTCCCAAAGCTATCATCAGGTCCCTCCTCCACCAAGCTACAAAAACCAAGAAACGCAAAGTAGTTCCCGCTCAAAGCCTCACTCGGGCCTCAGTCAAGCAGCTCCGATCTGACAACCGCAACACAATCAGTTTCCCGGTCCTGCGCCACAAGCTCCATATCACCAGCACACATATGGGCATGCTCCCCCAGATCCCAATGTATCTCGATATCCCCCGGGATTCAACCCTTTGCCTCTATACGAGCCTCGCAGCCATAATCTGAAATCCCAATGTCTGCCAGGGACAGATATCCCAAGCGGATATCCTGACATTTCAAACCTACCACCAGCTGGACTGCCACTTGGGGCTAATGAAACATTACCCCAACTCCCAAAATCAACCCATGGTGGTCAAGGCAACCACGCCCTTGGCTCCAATTTCAACAATCAAGGGTACGGGATGGTATACACTCAAACTACCTCCCCAAGATTCCCGAATGGCAATCCCATCAGCCAATCCACCTCCATCTTTGGTTTCTATCCCAGAAAATGGTAGCCTGCCTATGCCTACTGACCCTCACATGGATTGGTTGGTTGAACAAATGAAAGACATGTAAGGCAAAATGGCCAACTCTTGGAAGGACTGCCTTATGCCCATAGATCTGAGCAAGGTGGTTCCTCTCCCTCCAAATTTCAGAATGCCGGAAATGGAAAAGTTCGATGGGAGAGAATGCCCAAAGATCCACATCGATACCTACGTCTTAGGTATGAGAACCAAAGGGGCCACCCCACAACAAATGGCAGATCATTTCCAGCATTCCCTCAAATCCACAGCATTAAGGTGGTTCCTCAACGTAAAGGCGGAAAATCGCTCCACCTGGGATCAAATCAGTGAGATCTTCCTGGAGAAGTACCGCGCCAACCTTGAATGGGAAACAAATTGCCATGACTTGCAAGCCACCAAACAAAAGGACGACAAACCTGTAGGCGAGTTCTACAAAAGATGGAATTGGAAACTGAGCGAGATAATGGATTCGCTCTCCAAAGAAGAGCAAATGGACATCTTCCATTCCTGCCTCAAACCATCTCTGAGAACCTTGATCAGCCACCACTTTTATCACGACCTCCGTGCCATGGTTAACACTGGGACCAAGTTCGAGAAGACATTAAGCCTATAAAAGACAGCAGCAGCCCCTGCTTCGTCCTACCGCTACCGGGTAACACCGTCAAAATCGGCACCTATCCCAAGCAAAGGAAAGGAAGCCGCCAGAGCAGTCCACTACATCCTAAACGGAGCTCAAGTAAGCCATGATCAAGCGCCCCCGAGGAACAACAATCCTCCTCGCCCACAGCAGTTCCAGCATTTTGACGACCTCGAGATTTCCCTGAGCCAAGTGTTCGAAGCATTGGTGAAGCGGAACATCCTCAAACCTCTCAAGAATTTCCAGCCACAGACTCTCAATCCTAATATGGACATGAGCAAACGCTGCGCCTTCCACAACTACCCCAGTCATACCACCGACAGTTGCTTCGTGCAGAAAAAATTGGTCCAGGGCTAATTGAAGAAGGAAAGTTGGAACGCCCCCGTGGCCCCAACACAGTTGGGAATCCGTTCCCCCGAAATGACAGAGTAAATGTGATAGCCTTCAGCGGGACTGCATACGAGATAGGCCCCCTACGATCTCCAAGACCGTCAACATGATATCCCGCTACGACTGGGAATACGAAACCAGAGTCAAACGCTCCCGTGATAGGGAATCCAGAATGGAGGATCCGAGAATGACCGTCTCACGACGATCCCTACCGCGATCGAGACACCCCAACAGGTGGATCGAGTACTCCCCGGAGACAAGGCAGACTGAAGCAAACAGCAGCATCGGAAGCGATATAACCTTCATAGAAGCAGATTTACCGACATGTGAAAATAGACACAACGAGGCCCTCCTCATCCTCGTGAAGATGGAAAGATTATATCTCCCGAATGTCTTGGTCGATAACGATTCTGCAGTCAACATCCTTGCCACGCGTACGATGAAACGACTCCTACTTGACCGCTCCCGAATGAGACCCTCGGCCTGAATAATCCAAGCCTATGACTCCACTCCCCGCCCAATTTTAGGGGTGGTCACTCTGAGCATCCAATTCGATGAGCAAATGGAGTCCGTAGAATTCCAAGTTGTGGAAATCAAGTCCAATTTCTCCGCCCTGCTGGGACGACCTTGGCTGCACCAAATGAAAGTAGTATCATCCACTCTGCGCCAATGCATAAAATTTATCAATGCCAACGAGAACCTTGAAGTGATATGTGGGAGCAGCATTATGGAGAGTGCTTGGCGAGCAAACTATGACCCAGAAGAAGGTCCCGACATGACCGAATATTCCTTCGCAGACGAGTCTCCAGTCATGATCCACTTTGAAAGAGATCCCTACATCCACGCACTAAGCCGTGATGAGATAGAAATCGAAGAACTCATGGGCCAAGATGACAATTCTGATCTATGTGACTATGAAGAATGCCTAAAAGAGGATCAAGAGATGGACGCCCAGATGGAGCTTGACCAAGGAGTGGACCCATACTTCGCTAGAAATCCTCCTGAAGAAAGCTGGCCCACCACCAACACCTTGGAACGTGTCAACCCCCATGACGACACACTCGAACCCCATAAAGACAACTATAACAGCATAATCCAATTCAACGTCCCGGTATCTGACTTGGAAGAACAATGGCGCAACATCTTTTGGAGCCTAGTCAAGGAAGGAGAAATAGCATGCCTCCTCGATTCAGACATCGTGAATGTCATCCAAGCAAAGATCATAGCTAAGGAAGCATATTCTATGAAGATAATCAACATCAGCAAGAATCAACTCCGAATAAGCGAATGCTTCGCCCTCCTGGAAGAAGCTCTCCATGACTTCTATTGCCAAGAGCCCCCGGGACCTGGTAGTAGCACCAATGGAGGGACACCATCAGACGAACAACCTAATACCTCCGCGGTCTGGTTTAAGTCGAACCAAAGGCAAGCCTTCCCCTGGGAACAGCATCAGTCGAAGAATGGCTACCAGAGCCATCGCCACCTCATTCAGACCTACAGTCGGTGAAGAGAAATGAAGCCTGGTCCAATCTCTCATCTCCTAGAGTCTAGTTTCGAGTCATGTTATATTTGAATTCGAGTCTTTCGAGTCATCTGATGGCCCTACACCGGAAGATTATGAGTTCATAACCAACAATGTATCTTCTCTACGCTTTCAATAAAAGGTCCGACCTTTCTGAATATCTCCGCATTGCATCTTTAACAAATGATAAATTAACTAAATCATAAACAGTTAATAACAATTCTCTTGATAAAGACGCAGACACAATAAATAAACAATGCATTAAACATACCTTTAAACATTTTGTCAGACGAGAGGAAAACCTGGCCCAAGTTGCCGAGAAGGTTTTAACCATAGTGAATTTGGGGACTACTGAAGAGCCTAAAGAGACGCAAATCGGAAGCCTCTTCATCTGCACAGAACGTAAACAAGAAATCAATCAAGGAACGGGTAATGGCTGAACAATTGGCCAACTTCCCAACCGACGAGGCCAAAGGTCCCGAACCACAATTTCCACACGAAGGAATCTTTGCACTTGAAGGCGAAAGTCAATGCAGCTTTTCTTCGACGGAGCAGCCAACAAAAGAGGAAATGGCATTGGAATGCTCTTGGTTGACCCAAAAGACGAGCACACACCAATCGCCATAAAGCTAAACTTCTAGGTAACCAACAATGCCGCCGAATACGAAGCATGCGCCGCTGGACTAGAGGCAGCCCTCGAAAGAAATGTCCAAGAGCTAGAGAGGTCTACAGGGACTCAGCCCTGATCATCAATCAAGTTTCCAACAAATGGAAAACGATAGACCCAGGCTTGCAAAAATAACATGCCTGTATGGAAGACCTCATCGCACAATTCAAAGAGGTCACCTTCCACTACTTGCCAAGAGATCGAAACCGGTTTGCAGACGCCCTAACCACCTTGGCTTCTCTCGTGGAAATCCCTGAAGGGATGGCGATAAAGCCATTCAAAGTAGGAAGAAAGGAAATTCCTGCCTACTGCTGCGAAATCGAACCAGAGCCTTAGCCGATCCATGAGCCATGGTAAAACAAAATCTACCAATATCTCAAGAACGGGGAAACCGCCTTCATGAACGAGGAAGGCAAATGCAAAGAAGGGATCAAATCCAAGAGCATCGTAGCCCTAAAATGCCTTGCCTCTCACTTTGTCATCCTTGGAGACATGCTATACAAAAAACGCTACCAAGGACCGCTCCTCCTTTGCATCAGCAAGGAAAAAGCGAACGAGCTCATGAACGAAGTCCACAATGAGGCTTGCGGTCCCCACATGAATACTAGAGCCCTGATGCAGATCATCCTTCGACTGGGCTACTACTGGATCTCTATGGAGGCAGATTGCATCCACTTTGTCTGAAGCTGCGACAAGTGCCAACGGCCTAAACCATCTTCCCCCTCATGATCTCTATTGCACGACCACTCCCTGGCCCTTCGCCACTTGGGGAATCGACGTCATCGGGAAGATCGCTCCGCTCGGAAATAATGGCCACGAGTTTGTCTTGGTAGCCATCGACTACTTCACAAAATGGGTCGAAGCCAAGTCCCACAAAGTGCTAACTTCCAAGAAGGTCGCATATTTCCTCAAGGAAAACATCATATGCCGATACGGCATCCCGAACGAGGTCATATCTGACAACGGATCTCACTTCAAAGGAGAATGCGACAGACTGTTGGCCAAATTCAAGATCACACGCCATAAGTCCTCTCCCTACAGGCCACAAACTAACGGCGCAGTAGAAGCAGCAAACAAAACCCTCGAAAGGATCATCAAAAAAATGACCACATGAGGACGAGATTGGCCCGAGAAGCTGCACCTGGCACTTTAGGGCTATCGAACATCAGTCAGAACAACCACGAGAGAAACTCCATTTGCCCTGACCTATAGGATGGAGGCAGTACTGCCCGTCGAGTTGGAAATACCATCACTCTGAGTGTTGTTGGAAAACGAGATCACCGAACTCGAATGGCTTCGAAGCCGACACGACGAATTGGCCCTGCTAGACGAGCGCCGACTAAAGGCCATGGAGCAGATCTGAGCCTACCAAATCAGAATGGCTAGGGCTTTTGACAAGAAAGTCAAATCCCAAGACATCAGGGAAGGCGATCTGGTAGTCAAAGAAAAGCCTCCCACCCGAACCAACCCACTTAGAAAATGGGAACCAACATGGATCTGCCCATTTATAGTCCAAAAGATCTTCTCCGGAGGTGCCATGAAGCTAACAGACCTAGACGGCAATCCCTTCATGAATCCAGTCAACGGAAGCAAGCTTCGCCGATACTTCGCCTGAAGAAAATTGACTTTTCTGTCTCCCCGCCACTTCTAAAAACTGTCGAACTTCAGAGACCTAAGCCCTTAGTCTGGGGGGAACGTTGGCAGCCTTCATTGGTTCAGTCTAAAAACATAACAAAAAAAAACAAAAAATTTGGATGCTAATCAAGGCTTAGATCTATCCAAACACAGACACAAAAATCCAAAAAAATGGATGGCGTCAAGGCTTAGACTGGTTTCGGTCTACAAATGCAAAAAAGTCCAAAAATTGGACGCCGCCGAGGCTCAGACAAAAAGCAAGCAAGAGATCCTGCATCTCGATAAAGCTTTAAAAGTAAATCACAAATCACTAACAATTAAAACACTTATAAATGAGTACAAACATGGTCTACTCTCAAGCTCACAACATGATAAAAGACAACTTAATACATTTAAAAAATAATGTGTCTGCAATACAATGGATGGATACTTAGGAGGTCATTCCGCGCCACTCGCATTTGTCCCCTCGCCATTCTTCCCTTTCTTCCCTCGTCCCCGGCGAGTCTTCTTTCGCTCCACGTGAGCCAACTCTGTCTCTCTCATTCCGAGATCAGGGGTCCTCCCCGTCAAGTCAAACATCCAGTAGCTCGCAGAGCTTCATTCGCTCGTGCCTCGACCCGGATCTCTTCCCTGCGAGTCTGCAAAAGGGGACCTCTCTTCGTCAGTCGGTCAACTCTGGTCTTGTAGTCAAACAAAGCGTCTCCCGTAACATTCTGAGGGTTAGACCAGGCTTCTGCATTTCTAAGGTTGTAGCTGAGACGACAACCTTGTCCCAGAATCGCTTCGCGCCTGCTCCCAAAACCATTTGGGTCTGCCCCACATGCTGCTCGTACCAATCCAGGTACTCGGTGGTCAACACAACACTCTCCCGACGCCGAAGGAGCACCACAGGAGGGAAAGCGGAATACTTTCATACCCTCAAAAAATACAAAAAGGCATCTGAATCTGTCATAGAGATAGAAGCTACCTCCATGGTGGCGATGTCGCTCCAGCCCAGCAAAGGCTCCTGCCTCATCTCAAACTGTCGAGCAACGAGCGACGGGATATAGAAAGAGTACCAAGACAACCCCGAAACTCTAACAACATAGGAACCTTCCTGAAAGGCCCTCCTAGTTTCAATCCCCCAGTGAGGAACCCACCAACAGATCTGATACGTACCAAGCTGTGCCATCCATCTCTCCCAGGCGGACTGATCCATATCTAATACTCGAGGCCGCTGAGCAAACGTCCACGGACTAAAAGATGTCGGAGATTCAGGCATGGCTTGAAGCCTCTCTCGCAACCACAAGGTGGGCAAATTGAGACTTCCCCCTCGCATGAACCTATCCCCCGTCGCTAAGCGATCAATGCCGTGAAGGGTTTCCCCCAGAACCAATGGAGCAATATCCTCATCGGCTTGGCATTGCTCTACAACAACCAAAAATGCACTGTCACATACCCCAAGGGAGCTGACCATGAAAAGCGTTGCTATCACGCATAAAGCAAAGGCGTTCCAAGAGACATCACTCTCGTCATCACCCATAAACCGCTCAGGCAGTGCATAAATGTCAATATGACCAGAATCAAAAGTCATACCTTGCACTTTTTCCAACGAAGTCCGAAGAAATATGCGAGCTTCACGTTCACGGTCGCACCCCCGATCAAAGGAAGCTAGATGGCCTCCACCTCTGGTCCTCCAAGCAAAGCCCAAAAATCCTCAAAGATGGGCATAATCTCATTGTAGGAGAATCTATATACATACCTCCTAACATCCCCCAGAACCTTGCAGCAACCCGCAATAACTCCCAATCAAGAACTAACTACTTAAGGGACCAAACCGAGCGGAGTTGAAATCTCACCTCAAAAGCCCATTTATTGTGCCTCATGTGGTACCTCATCCACATCTTGAGCCGCTCAAGAAAGTGTGCTTGCCTCTCATTCGAAAGCCTCGGCAAAATTCTCGAAACAAACGACGAATCCATGAAAAAAATGGAGGTTTCCTGAGAAAATGAGAAGAAGGCTCGAAATGACTGCAAATGGGAAAGGGGAGATAAGGGAAATCCAGATTTTTAGTAAATCTTATCCCCTCTCCAAAAAGAAAGAAGTGTCCGCACGGACCACTTTGCATGCATGAATTGTCCGCGCGGACCACTTTGCAGCATGGCTAAATTTTCAGCAACTGCAAAACAGTTGCTGCCCGCAGCAGAATTTTACACCCAACTACTCAAAAGCCTTGCCAAAGCCATTTTCGGCCCCCATAGACTAACCAAAAATGCATTCCCAGCTCATGCGACATGCACAAAATTAAAATAAGCTAGAAACAATTCCTAGGGCAGTCCCCGGAATTACAGATTAATCATTTCATCACAAATAAAATGCTTTGCTATGCCAAATACAATTGTTTTATTACATATACAAATGTCTGTTACAATACAAAAAAAAGAGAAGGAAGCAAAAGGAGTCCTACTCCGAATCCTCATCATCATCGCCATCGCCTGCCGGGAACTCCTGCATCTCGGCAAACCCGGCGGTCACCTCCTCGTCATCAGAAATCTCGACCCCCTCCTCGATCGAGTACTCGAGATAGTCCGAAGGGTCAAGCCCGGCAAAAGGGTCGAAGAAGGGAAGCGAGGACGAACCCTCACCCTGCGTACCCGATGGAGGAGAGAACTAGTGGAAGGTCTGCGACCTTCGAACCCCCGAAGAAGTCCCCACGTCAAAGCTATGCCGCTCCCGAACCGGCACCTCAGGCTGTGGCCCCGCCTCAGCTCTCGAAGAAGGAGTATCCACAGACTTTCTCGAAGGTATTGGCTCGAAAGTCGCCGCTCTTCGCGAAGACCCGCAGGACATCTTCCTCAGGAGCTTCTTCGTAAAAGCCCTCAACCCCACATACCGGCGGTTAAGCACGTCCACGATCTGCCCCGAGACCTACACAACAAACAACAAAAGAAACGCTAAGCAAAAGAGATACAAAAATACTCGACAAAAGAGAAAAATACAGAAAAGATGCCAAGATGGAAAAGAGTAAGCAAACTCATCACAGCGTCTGGGTCAACCCGATAGGTGGCAGGAGCATGCTCAGGGATCAGCACCGACACCCTCCTCCTTGAATCCCTGCGAACATAAGTGAAGTCTGGCCCAGGCACCGGGACATCTGGAGGACGCGACGAGCCACTCTGCCTCTCCCTCGCCAGCACCTTCGGCGTCCTCAACTTCCGCCTGACGAAGGCCGCATACTTTTTGCCCTCCAGGATGAACTCCTCGGCACTCACGCCGGCCCGATACCTCTCGAACTCCAACAAGTCCATATCAGCAGAACTCATCATACGGAAGGGCGGATCCCTCGGAGCCATAGGGGGAACACCTGCGCCATGCTGTCAGAATCTCCCCCAAATACATCGAGTCACAGGTAAAGTCCCGAAGAAGCTTCCTCTTACGCATCACCCAAGGGGCACCCTCCAGCTCATCCTCGCCATACCGAGTCCAAGGGTATAACTGATACCCCTCCGGGCTGTCCCTTTCCAGGAATCGCTGCACCTCCCCATATGTGATAGTGATCCTCCCCCGGCTCATCCTCCTCTTCCTCAAAGAGCGAGCCCATCACAACATGGGGGGAAACCCGAACATGGCCTCGTCCTGCCAATCCCATGGCTGGCACCGGAAGATCTCGTAGCACCACGTCTGCCACAAAAAGCAGATAATGCTCGGAACAAGAAAAAAGAAAAAGAAAAAGAAAACGGAGAAATGATGAAATGCCAAACTACAAAAGCATGTAAACTCATACCTTCAGTGCAAAGTCAAAGCACCCCAGGGAGTTGTTCGCGCCCCCGCTGAATCTGTCTAAAGCAAAATAGAGCTCAGCAAAGCCTGCCTCGCCCCAAGCAATGTCACAAACCCTCTCCATGTCCACCAGACTCTCCAGTAGAGGGAAAAGAGCAATAGAAGCATGATTCGAGAACAAAGTCTCGGAAAGGGAAAACCATAGAACAAGCGTGCCAGGTGCTCCACCGACACTACCCCACTATCCCAGTGATATTCCTCGATTTTAGCACTAATCTTTGCCTCCACATCATGGTACACCATACCCAAGCCCTTATGGGGCCAAGGCGCAAAGCCAAGCAGCTCGGTCAGCAGATCATCGAACATTCGGTCCCGCCATTTCACCGACTCCCCCTTGAAGGACAACTCGGTGATAGCAGCGAAATCCGTGGGAGTCACCGTCATATCTCCCCAGCTAAAGTGGAAGGTGTGCGTGGTGTCCCACCAATACTCGGACAAGGCCAGAAAGACACCCTTGTTCTTCTGTGTCTCTGCCAACCCGACCAAGTTCTCCACGAACACATTCAGCCCAGTAGCAATGACTAGCCTCCGAGGGCTAGGTCTCCCATCCCGGGAGATGTCAGGCATGTTCCTCCATACCTCAATCACGGCCTCAAGGGACCCCCGTGACTTCATCCTTTTTGCCTTCCCAGACGAAGGCACCTCATCCTGCAGGTAAACACAGCAAAGGTACGTCAATAACGATACTTAGCAAATATATAAAAACAAAAATGATAACACATATCATTCAAAAAAAAGATAAACAAAAAACATAAGACCGTACCAACACGGCAATTTCCCACAGAAGTCCGTACCAACACGGCACACAAAACACAAAAGTCCGTACCAACACGACACATAAACACAAATTTACCACAAAAAAGCCCATCACAAAAACACGGCACATACTACAATTTTTCCCAAACAAAAGGGATCCGTCCATAAAAACACATTTTTGACACAAAGTGACCCGTCCCTACTCAAACACATTTTTTCCAACAAAAGGGATCCGTCCCTACACACAATTTTCCAATAAAGGGATCCGTCCCTACACACAATTTTCCAACAAAAGGGATCCATCCCACAACACATTTTATCTAACAAAATGGATCCGATCAAGTACCTCTTCGACAAACCATCACTGTCAGTGAGGCTAGCCAAATAGTCTTTTTTCCTGACGGAGTTCGACATCAAGCACGCCTCCCCAAAATCAATCACAAGGCAAGCACGCCTCCCCAAAATCAATCACAACGTAAGCATGCCTCCCAAAATATCAAAGCACAAGTCAAGCACGCCTCCGAATATCAAAACACAAGGCAAGCACGCCTCCCAAAATCAAAACACAAGGCAAGCACGCCTCTGACAATCAAAACACTTAAGCACAAGCGCCTTTCTCTCAAGGCGCAAACACTTTCATCCCCATCATAGGGCACCGACACGTCCACACACAGAAAATCCCAGTCAGAGGACACCACCACGTCCTCATACAAGACAAACACATCTTTCCGTAAGATTACCCATCTTCCAGTAAGATTACTCACCTCTTCGTAAGATTACCAAATCTTTTTGAACTACAATCAGGCTTGATTCCCATTCAGGATACGTAGGAATCCTATTAATGGGTCTAGCCATCTGACCCAAGCGGTCACACCTGGACACCACCACGTCCTCACATCCGACCTTAGCGGTCACCTCACACACGAACTACGATCAGGCTTGATTCCTATTAGGGATACGTAGGAATCCTATCAAAGGGTCCAGCCATTTGACCCAAGCGGTCACCTTAGGATACCGACACGTCAACCTCACATCAGAACACCGACACGTCCACCTCACATTAGGACACTGACACATCCACCTCACATTGGGACACCGACACGTCCACCTCACATTAGGATGCCGACATGTCCACCTCACCTCAGGACACCGACACGTCCACTCACCATTTCATCTTGGGACACCGACACGTCCACCTCACACTAGGACACTGACACGTTCGCCTCACATCAGGACACCGACACGTTCACCTTACATCAGGACACCGAAACGTCCACCTCACAATAGGACACTGACACGTCCACCTCACATCAGGACACCGACATGTCCACCTCACATCAGAACACCGACATGTTTGCCTCACATCAGAACATCGACATGTCTACCTCACACTAGAACACTGACACGTCCACCTCGATTTAGGACACCACCACGTCCTCACACCCGACCATCATGGTCATCTTCTCTCTCCCAACTAGCGATCGAAATCAGGACCCTTATCTTTATCGACGACCCCACTTTCTTCATAAGTGAAGTCATCGAGGGGATTCTTTAAGTACCCCAATCCGGATCGCTCCCATCCGAGCACACAAGAAACACCGCAGACTCACACAAACATGATCCCGAAGACCCGTAACCTCTAAAAAGTCCAAAACCACCAACCAAACCAAGGTATGACCCTTCTGGTATAAAATAAAACAGAATGACTTTTTGGGAATTACAGAAAATGGTTAGTCTGCAAAAGTATCCACATGGACCACTTTGCAGGGTGAAAACCATCATTGAAAAATCCCTTAAAGTCCACAATATTCCCTCAAATCCCGGAAAACCTAAAAATTGGGATTGCAAAGGAATCTGTGCGAACCACTTTGCATATTTTTGGGGCCTATAAATAGAGGGCTCTCCCTCTCATTTTTTTCACTCCTCCCTCCCCCCAGCAAGCTGGGAACATTATAAGGCATCTCGAGCCCCTCTGGCCCTTCCCGAGGCCTCCCGAGCCGCTCTGAAGCCCTCCTGAAGCCCTGTCGAGCCGTCTCGAGACACTTCTGAGCCATCTCGAGGCGCTCCCAAAGCATCCTGAAGCCCTACTGGTCCATCCCAAGCCATCCCGAGTCATCCTGAAGTCCTGTCAGCACATCCCGAGGCATGCCGAACCTCTGCCCGAATCCACCAAGCAATCCCGAGGCACGCCAAACCTTTGCCCGAATTCACCTGGCAATCCCGAGGCATGCCGAACCTCTGCCCGAATCCACCTAGCAATCTTGAGGCATGCCAAACCTCTGCTCGAATACACCTAGCAATCCCGAGGCACGTCGAACCTTTACCCGAATACACCTAGCAATCTCGAGGCACGCCAAACATCTGCCCGAATCCACCTAGCAATCCCGAGGCATGCCGAAGCTCATTCCGCAGACACCGGTCCATCCCAAATCACACCTAAGCTCTGTCTGCAGACACCGATCCATCCCGAGGCCATCCCGGTCTATCCCGGACCACTATTCACATTCAATCAAACACATTCTCCTGCGGAAGATAGACACGAACCAACATTGGTAAGGCCTCCTTCCAATTTATTTAATTAATTTCAATATTTAAATACATATCATACAATGTAGACATCATTTTCAAAATGTATTTTTAAAAGCACATACACACACACACAACTTTTAAAGAAAGAGGAGTATCGAAAGACTCGTGTATACAAGGCGACTCGGGTGAGCTCTACTATTCTCTTCCCAAGGCGTACCTTGACCTCTGAACTCAAATCTCATCAAACAACAACAAAACAAAAAAACCGCCTTTTCTCAATGTTTTGGGCGTAATCAAAATGATGTGGCGATTCTACAAAGACAGCGACACCTCCCAACAGAGCGAGATGACCGTCCGGCCACGGATCGGGTAATTTTAACGGTTAGCTCCTGCTCCTACTGAACCAACTCCTGCTCCCTCAACTACTGACGCTTCAACAATCAATCTCCCTTCTCCCACACCAGAAACTGAGGCTACCAAGGAGTCTGCTCAGCCTATAATTTAGGATTTCTTCTTTATTTTTTTATGTATTAGTTTGTAGGACTTTGTAAATCATTTTCTCTATTCAATGGAAAGCATTTTTTCTTAACTATTCTTGTCTTATTTAGGCTGTTACAAGTTTTGGCAATGTTTGAATACTATTGATACTTATATCAAATGCTTTACTTGAGCTTGTATTCTTGCTTTTCCTTTTTTTCAGCTTTGTATGGCTTGGAATAATTATTTTTGACTCAATGCCGCGGTTACGGGCATGGTAATGCCTACTGACCGCGTTTATGAGTTGATAACTCTTTATTTAAATCCGCTTGAGTTTTTTGTGAGAGTCAGCCCTTTTCTCTATGATCACGTTTGTTATGTCCTTGGACGATCTTGAGGTCTTGACCCCATTTCGTCTATTTGGCTTAAAACATCTTTTGATCACTCCCCTCCACTTAGGCTTATTTAGAGTTTTAAGTTTGTGGCATAATTCAAAAGAGCCAAGGCAAGATACTTTCATTGGGCATGTAGATTGTGGTCGTGAGGCTATAGTCCGCGCAACAGTAGGAGTCAACCGGTGCTAGCATCTATATCCACTATTGTTGGTTCACGCGGTTTGACTCTTTGGAATCTTGTGGCGATCATGTATGGGCTTATATGTTGGCCTTTGTACATAAAGGCATGCGATTAATAGCCAATAATGACTACGCGCATTTTGCAGGTACGGGCACTGTTTTAGCCTTTGTCCCCACGGGCATCTATATCCACTATTGGTGGTTCATGCGAACAAGACTGGGAGTCGTGTCTGCACTTGTGTATGTTCTTAATGGCCTTTGTACATATAGGCATGCGATCTTAAGAGACCTTTGCGCATCAGTAGGTAGGAGCTCTTGTATTGGCCCTTGCACCTACTGGCATCCGCTATATGTTTTTGTTATTTTTTTTTGTGAGTTAGGCTGTAGGAATATTGCTACAACAATTTCTACAATAGTTTTTGCAAAAAATGTCTTGCTATTTATACATTTATTGCCTCTATCAACCTTATACAATACAACGATTTTAAAAGTAATATTTTCTAAGGTGATCACTCTTCCAAGCGTTCTTGAGGTCTTTTCCTTCTCTTGTCCGCAATTTGTAGGTTCCCTCCTTGATAATTTGGGTAACCTCGTACGGACCTTCCCATTTCGGGGAGAGTTTATGGAAGCCAGTTTGGGTTCCTTGTACTTCAATATTTCTTAGCACCCAATCCCCAACTGAAAAACTTCTCTTGTTCACTGTTTTATAATGATGATTCTTGGCTTTCTACTTGTAGTTCACAATTTTTTCGTTTGCCTGCATTCCCTTTTCTACGAGATCGTCTAAGTCATATCTTGTGTTTGCCTCATTTTGAGACTCATCGAAGTAAGTGACTCTGTAAGAAGGCAAGGCTACTTCTACTGGAGAAACTGCCTCTGATCCACACGTGAGTGAAAAGGGGGTTTTTCCTGTTGAATTTCTGATTGTAGTATGGACAACCCATAATGCGATATGGAGCTCATCCAGCCATCATCCTCCTCGTCCTTCCAATATTTTCTTAAGAGCGTAGAGGGCTAACTTGTTCGCGGCCTCAGCTTGGCCATTTCCTTGGGGATAAGCTACTGCGGACTGGCGATGTTGAACTTTCATTCTATCACATTCAGCTGTAAACTTTGCAGTGAACTGAGTGCCATTGTCAGAGAATATTGCTCTTGGAATCCCAAATCTGCACTAGATGTGATCGTGGATGAAATTGATAACATTTTCCTTGGAGATAGTGGCCAAAGCTTTTGCTTCTGTCCATTTTGTAAAATAATCCAAGGCCACTACTAGGTACTTAATACTTCCTCGGGCAGTTGGGAACGCTTATATTATATCAATCCCCCATGTATCAAACAGCCATGATGGTATAACCAAAGTCTGCTCTGTTGGTGGGAGTCTAGAAATGTCCGAAAACTGCTGGCACTTATCACACTTTCTGACGTACTTTTCGGTATCCTTCCTCATGGTTGGCCAATAAAAAACCTTGGAATTTAATTTTGTCCGAGAGAGTGCGAGCGCCATAATGTCCACCACAAACTCCTTCATGGACTTCGTAGAGTAAATTGGTGACCATATGAGATTTGACGCATCTTAGCAAAGGCTTGGTGAATGATCGCCGATATAATACTCCATCTAGGATCGTGTATTTTGCGGACACCTTTTCAATGAGCCTAGACTTTGCTTGGTCCTCGGGGAGGGTTTCCTTTTTGATTTAATCTCTGATTTCATCTACCCAGTCCCTTTCCTGATCTTCAATATTGTTTATCTGAATCTGATCTATAGCAGGTGCTTCTGCGAATTCTATTTGGCAGTCCGCATCTACATCTATGATTTCCTGATCGGTGATTCTGGAGAGGAGGTATGCTTCTGTGTTTTCCTCTCTCATTACTTGGTTCAGCTCATAGTATATGAAGATTTTGGGAAGGGATTTGGCCAGACCGCAGTACTTGGCTAGAACTGGGTTGATCGTGTCATATTCCCCCTTTATTTGGTTCACTATGAGTTGAGAGTCACTATTTATCTCAATATTTTGAACTCCCAAGTCTCTGGCCAATTCCATGCTTGCTATAATCGCTTCATACTCAGCCTGATTGTTTGATGCTTTGAACAAGAATCTCAAGGCTCTCTTAAATTTCTCCCCGCAGGGCGCGATCAAGAGTATGCCGGCTCCGCTCATTAACTTGCTCACAGATCCGTCCACGAATAAAGTCCAAACTTCTTCTGGATGCTCTTTGGGCTGTATAATTTCCGCCTCTGAGCTCTCTTGGGCCTCTTGGTATTTTGTCCGATTTCTCTTCCCCAGGTCGCTGTCCGCTAGCTTAAAAGATGTTTCTGCCATAAAATCAGCTAAGGCTTGTGCTTTGATTGTCCTTCTGGGAGAGTAGGTGATCTGGAACTCAGTAAGCTCTATAGACCAAGCTAGCATCCTCCCCAAGGACTCTGTTTTATGTAAAACCTTTCTAAGCGGGGCCTCAGTGAGTACAGTTGTAGGGTGTGCAGAAAAGTAAGCTCGTAATTTTCGAGCAGATACAAGCAAGGCGTAAGCTAATTTTTCTATATTAAGATAACGCCCTTCTACGGCGGACAGTGCCTTAGATACATAATAAACTGGTTTTAAAGAGTGATTTTCCTCTCTTATAAGAACAACAGCTACTGTCAGATCAGTGACTGCTAAAAATAGAAAATGTTCTTTCCCGGGCACCGGGCTGCTGAGTAGAGGGGGCTACCCGAGGTATTTCTTCACTTCTTCAAAAACTTGATCTCAGTCCTCATTCCACACGAACTCGTCAGATTTCTTCCCCTTTTAGAGTTTTGAAGAAGGGGAGGCATCTCTCTGCCGAACGCGAGATGAAGCGGCCTAATGCGGTTATGCGCCCAATGAGTTTTTGCACATCTTTCACGCAGGCAGGAGCCTTCATGTCCAACAGCGCTTGGATTTTTTCTGGGTTAGCTTCAATTCCTCGCTGGTTGACCATGAATCCGAGAAACTTGCCTGCTTTGACCCCAAATGCACATTTAAGGGGGTTTAGTTTCATATTGTTGCAGCGCAAGCTGGAGAAAGTTTCCTCCATGTCAAGCTCGTGGGAGTTTTCTCTCGTCTTTATGACCACGTCGTCAATATAGGCTTCAAGGTGTCTGCCCAATTGGTCTTAAAAGACTATGTTAACCATCCGTTGGTAGGTGGCTCTTGCATTTTTTAGCCCAAAGGGCATCGTTGTATAGCAGTACGTCCTGCCCGCATCGATGAAAGCTACTGAGGAGACGTCTTCGGGAGCCATTTTGATTTGGTGATAGCCGGAGTATGCATCAAAAAAGTTGAGAACTCTGTGTCCAGCTATCGAATCTATCAAACGGTCAATGCGAGGAAGAGGGAAGCAATCTTTGGGGCATGCTTTGTTGAAATCGGTGAAATCAACGCACATCTTCCATTTGTCATTGGCCTTTTTTACCATGACTACGTTTGCCATCCACTTAGGATAAGATATTTCTTTTATTATCCACGCCTTAACCAGCTTCTCGACCTCTTCCTTGATTGCTATCTCCTTATCCGGGGTGAAATACCTCGATTTCTGGTGTATGCGTTTGAAGGTGGAATCATCGTTATTTTATGGAGGATCAGGTCCTTGCTAATTCCCTACATGTCTTCCACCATCCACATTCCAGAGGAATTCTATCAAAATCCTCCTCTCCACCGAATGAATTTCCAGCCCGACCATAACTGTTTGCTCGGGATAGTTGAAATTGATTACCACTTCCTCTCGAGCTCATCGTTAGGACCGAGGTCGCTGATTTCATGGTTATGGAGGGAGTCTATCACGATTGTTGGGGGTTGGCTCTTACCTCTGGGAGATCATACATGGAGTATATTACCTCCCGATCTATGTCTCCCAAAGTTCCTCGATCAATATATCCCCCTTCAATGGGAGCTAACCTTTTCACCCTTCTGCTCTTCTTGAGATCAACTTTTGTGAAATGAAAAGAAAGCATGCCAATTAGCTCGGGCATCGAAATAATTTCTTTGCCTTTGCCTTTGCTTTTTTTGTCCTCACCCTTTTTCCGCGGGCAGGATGTCTGGCCTTTTTCTGCCTTTCTTTTCTCCTCCAATGTCCGAAGGAACCTCTCGGGCTGGTTCTTTATGGTTGCAACTACGCCCGGAGTGTTAAATTTTTTTCTTTGATGGGGGATAAAGGCAACTATTCCCAATGTGCCCTGCGCGGTCATGCCTAATATAGCATTGTATTGGGAGGGCAGGTCAACCACCATGAACATGATTTTGGCCGTTTTCTGCAGGGGTGTCTCCCCAATAGTTACCTCAAACTCCATCGTCTCCTTTACCCTGACGACGTGATTTTTAAACCCCTCAAGCAGACCACCGTAGAGAGTCAGGTGAGCCTCGGTCATCTTCATCCCTACTAAGGTATGGTAGTAGAGGATGTCTCTTGCCGCACCCGTATCAATTAAGACTCGGCCAATGTTTGCTCGGGCAATTCTCATACGAATGGTGAGGGGTTGAGTAGAATGAAAAAGGGTGGAGGCAAGTTCACTCCTTTTTAACCAGATTTCTTGCTCTTCTTCTACAACCATGGGTGGAATCAAGAAGACCCCAGGGTCTTGATCTGGAGGGAGAGCTGTTTGTTGGAGGGAGCTTCTACTCCAATAAAATTAATGTCATACATCTCCAACTCGTCCTCACTGTTGTTATCTCTCTCCCTCCTCTCAGGGCCATGTTGGGGTCGTGTCCACTGGGTGGTATTATTGGCATTATGGCCCTGCACCCACTTGGTTAACTCCCCATTATTAATCTTTTGTTGAATGATCCTCTTCAGTTGGAAACAATCTTCTATGTTGTGAACGTGGTCACTATGATAATCACAGAATTTTGCCCTACTCCTATCGTTTGGCTTTCTGCCCATTAGTGAGGATGGAGAATTTCCATTGTTTTTAGAATAGCTGCCCGCGTTGAGTTTAGGGAGGGTGAAAACTATTTTGTCCGTCCATTTTCTGAGCTTGTCCGTATCGCGGCTTTAGTTTTTCCATTGGTTATTGCTGTGGCCAGATCCCTGACGCATCTCTTGGACCTGACTAATTCTGACTTTGGCTGGTTTGCGGGCAGTGGTCTCGTTTGGCTCTTCTGTTGAGGCAATGGCAGAAGCTCGCTTATACATTTCCTCCACGCTCTTTGGCCAATTAGAGTCAAAGTTCATTTTTAGGAAGTTGCTGGAGAGACCGCCTTCAAAGCAGAGCTGGATGTCACTCTCGGACAGGTCTACAATCTGCTCGCTCATTTTTCTAAACTGAGTGATGTAGGATTTCGTGGTCTCCGCCCCAGTTTGTTTGGTCTCTGTCACTCGAGAAACCTTGCCTGATCTGGGCAGAATCAGTTTGTTAATTTTTCTTGCTAATCTGTGATTATGTTTATAATCGGATATGTTTTTGTTTTAATCTGGTTGCTATAAATTTCTGGAAATTTAATTTATAGGGTCATGCTAGATTAATTCATTGTTTATGCATGCTTAATTAATTTAAAAGTGATTTTATTAATTGTTGCGATGCATGAATTATATGTTCTCATGTGTTAAGAACTTTGTTAAATGTTTAGTTGAAACATTGAATTGTAATTTCCTTGATGTTTAGTTGAAACAATTAAATTTTGGTTTTCTGATTGTTTAAAAGAAACAAGTCAGTTTACGAGTATCTGATTGTTTGGAACAAGTCAGTATACAAAGTATTGATTATATTGCAAATCAAAGCTGATTTCTGATTGTGCATGTCTAGGAGAGTTCTGTCGAAGGAGTGATTTGGTACTTAAGTAGTCCTTGTGGCTCACCTATTTTCCTAGGAACTTACCTGCACCTGGTGCGCGATTATGATTATCATTGCTGATCTATGCTTATAATCTGCTTTAAAGAACCTTCGTTTAATTTTTAAGTTCTTTATGCCAATCCATGATTAAAACACTTCAGACCACTCGGATAGTTTTGGGTGGGCTTGCCATAGCAAGGTACTTTGATTCTATTTCGTTTGCGAGCAAGATGAGGAAATGGTGGTTCCTATACGTTTAAAGTGGATGAACTTAATTGGGTTATCAAAATGGTTTTGGACACAAGGCATTAGATGAGATTAAAATATGCTTAGACATATGATGTCTTAAATAAATCTCATAAAGAGTCATATACGATATGATTGATGTTTTCTACCTAATTAATTTTAATCTTGAGCGGTGCGCCATAGCGTACTTGAGATTAAATTAAAGTTGGATCTTAGCCCATTAAATGTATATTATGCTTATTTGCATTGGAAGGTGTATAATTTAGTGGGAGTATTTGTGAAATACATGATATTCTCTTAGATGATAAATGTGTTGATATTGATATGTATTCATATAATTTGCATATTTTGTTGTAGAAGTAGCATTACACAATAAATTGCAATTCGTCCTTATGAAGGACAAAGTTCAGAAGGAACGATACAGATAATTTTGATTGGATCAGAAGCCTAAAGAATGGTTCTTAGGCAAATGTGTACGTTCTTGATGAATCCATTCCTGTTGAATCCAATGCAAATGTTGCAAAGAGCAGATAAGGAGCAACATGAGAAACATAGAGATGATTCCTATGGTGCTGTTTGCCTTATACTTGTCACCCTGTTTGAAGGCTCTTATGAAGAACCTTGAACACATGGAAGTTACTTTTGTTCTAGCACAATGCAAAAGGAAATGTTCCAAATGCAAGCTAGGCAAAAGATGTATGTTGTGGTGAAGGCTCTTAATTCATGAGATGAAAAAGGGAGCAATCCGCAAATGTGTTAATGGTTAACACAAGAAAGGGGTTCAAAAGGAAGGAAAAGAAGGTAAAGAAAAAGTTGCTAAACCTAGGGCAAAAGTTGCCAAAGCCAAAGAGGCTAAACCCAAAAGTGTCTCAAAAGGATGCAGTTTGCTACCATTGTAATAAGATTGTCATTGGAAGCAAAGTTGCAAGGCTTATTAGGAAGGCCTAAAAGGTGAAGAAGGGCAATATGATTGCTACTACTTCAAGTATCTATATGATAGATATTTTCCTTTTGACTTCTTGTTCTTGGGTATATGATACCGGATTGGATCCCACATTTGTTTAAATGTGCAAGGAACAAAGAATAGAAAGCTACTCAAAGAAGGTGAATTAAACCTATGCGTGGGAATGGAGCAATAGTTGCTACATTAACCATAGGGACTTATGAAGTCAATTTACCTAGTGAACTAGTACTTGTTTTGAACAAGTGTCACTACGTTCCGAATTTGAGTAGAAGTATTATTTTCATTTCTTATATGGATGATGGAGGATATAATTTTCTTATTGAGAATAAGAAGTTTTATATTCATTTAATGATATGCCTTCTTGTATTGCATATGTCATTGAATGGTATTCATATCCTTGACGTTAAGAAACAAAATAATATTGAAGATATCTATAATATAAATGGGAAATCTAAACCGAATAATATGAACAACGCGTTCATATGGCATTACCGACTTGGTCAGATAAATAAGAAACATATATCTAAACTCCATTAACATGGACTGTTAGACTCATATGACTCTGAATCATTTGAGGAATGTGGATCTTATTTATTGGGATTATTGACAAAACCACCCTGCACTAAGAGTAGTGGGAGGGTTAGTGACTTATTAGTCATTAAACATGACTATGTCCATCTGATGAAGTCCAAAGGTGAATCGTTTGAGATGTCTCGAACATTTCAAGATGAAGCACAAAACAACTTGGCAAAAATGTTAAGTACTTCGATTAGATTGAGGTGATGAATATTTGAGCCAAGAGTTTGACAATCATCTCAAAACTATCAAAACTATGAAATCGTTTCAGAAGTGACTCCACCAGAAACACCACATTGTATGGTGTGTCTGAAAGGAGGAATTGAACTTTGTAGGACATGGTTCATTCGATGATGTGTCAAGTTGACTTTCCTATTTTCTTTTGAGGATATGCATTAGAAATGATGTGGTTACACTGAATCGAGTCCCTACTAAATCGGTTAAGGCCCCACATGAGATGTGGCATGGAAGAAAACTTAGTTTGTCTTTCATGAAGATTTGAGGTTGCAAAGCTTATAAAAAGAGACTTCTCTCTGATAAGTTAGCACCAAATCTGACAAGGTTATTTTCGGAAATTAATCTTACAACTGCAAAGAGAACAAAATGTTTGTTGCTCTATATGATTCGTTTCTTGAGAAATAGTTTCTCAATAAAGAATCTAGTGTGAGCAAAATTAATCTTGAAGGAGTTCAAGAACCCAAAAATAATATGAAACCAAGAGTAGAGACAGAACCAAGTTCACAAGGAAGTTGTGGAACCGGTTCAAGATGCACAAGTCCATCGTAGATCGGATAGGTTACGTTCCAAACTCAAGAAATATTGATTTCTCGTATCGGAAAGTAATAAGGTGGAAGTCATTAAGAATGACGATCCTACTTCCTATTTTGAGGCGATGTCCACTCCTAATTCGGATAAATAGTTAGGAACCATGGAATCCGAATTACAATCCATGTTTGACGATCAAATTTGGAACTTGATTGAGCTACCTGAAGGTGTAAAAACTAAAGGGAGCAAGTGGGTCTTCAAGACCGACATGGATGTGAAGGTGTATACTTTCATGACTAAGGGTTGTAGCAAAGGGATTTAGGCAAATTCATAGATATGACTATGTTGAAACCTTTTTCGGTAGTTACAATGTCAAAGTCTATTAGAGTTTCAATTGCCATTATCGCATATTATGACTATGTGATATGACAAATGGATGTCAAACGGCTTTCTTAAAATGGAAAGATTATTAAGGATGTGTATGGTACACAACCTAAAGGTTTGTCGATCCAAGAAATTCTAATAAAGTATGCATATTGCAAAGATCCATGAGATGGGTTGAAGCAAGCTTCAAGGAATTGGAATCTTCATTTTGATGAATTGGTCAAAAAGTTTGACTTCATCAAAGTATGAAGAAGAACCTTGTGCATACATGAAATTCAGTGGGAGCGTAGTATTATTTCTATTGTCTTATTACAATGATATATCACTCATTGGAAAAACCAAAGTTCTGACACTTAAGACTGTCAAGTCTTGGTCAAGGAAAGGTTTCACAATGAAAGATATGGGTGAAGCCGCTTATATCATTGGCATCAAGATCTATAGAGATAGATCTAAAAGGATAAATTGGATTGAGTCAAAATACTCACATTGACAAGGTTCTTAGAAGAGTCTAAGAAAAGTAACTTGTCAATGGGTCATGGTGTTTCTCTTAGCAATACTCATTGTCTTATTACAACTGATGAGCAAAAGGAAACGAATGAAGTTCTATATGCTTCGGCATTTGGATCTATTAAGAACCAATGGATAGCAGTTAAGATGATCCTTAAGTACTTAAGAAGAACTAAGGATACGTTCTTGGTATTTGAAAGATTGGAAGTTAATCTTGTTGTAAGGGTTACATAGATGCTAACTTCCAAACTGACAAAGTTAATTTATAATTGCAATTAGGATTTGTGTTTATGCTTATAAGAGGTGCAGTTTTGATTGGAAGAATTCCAAGCAGAAAATTGTAGCCGATTCTACTACTAAGGCCGAATTTTAGTAACATATGATGTAGCTGAAAGAGGCAGTTTAGATCAAAAGTTCATTTAGTGGTTTGGAAATGTTCCAAGTATCACTAATCGGTGAACTTTGTTGTGATAAATATGGGGTCATTTGTGCAAACAATGGAACCAAGGTCACAACGGTGATCCAAACACACACTTAGACATTTTTCAAGAATTCATAAATAATGAGAAGACGTTAAGATATGCAAAGTATCAACTGATGATGACATTAGGGATTCACTTACAAAGACCCTCGCACAGGCAGAAGCATGATGGTCATGTTAGATCCATGAGTATTCGATACATAGATGGAGCCTAGTGCAAGTGGGAGACTGTTGGTGTAATGCCCTAGGCTTTAGTTATGCTTAACTTAAAACCGTTATGTATCATCATTATCGTTTAAGTTTATTATTTGATTATTATATATTTTGCATATTCATTGTAATAATCTCCGTCCCTAATTATTAAGTGAATAATTAGTATAAATGTTAATGGATAATCATATGATGATTATATGCATAAGAGATGCACATTAAATTTATGGGTACTTGTTAGTGAACAAGTGATTGGACTTGACCCGTATGAGATTTATGTCATGGTCAAAATGTCATAATTAAATCTCATATGGTCACTTCATTTAGTCCCTAGACCTGAGATTATCATGACCTTACATATGATGAAAGTTATGTTTGATTTTAGTCAAACGATATCTTAACAAGATATTTATAAAGGCTATCTTTGGCATGATCGGATTCATGATGGGAAGGATGATAAGTCAAGATGGAATTTGTCCCTCGAAAGAGAGATGTTTTGCTTGGGCCCCTCGATGAGTGATAATGATGAAAGTGTATGGCAATACCCCAATACGATTGGATTATCATTATACTCAAGATCGAGAAAGCATTGAACAAATACAAGTTGACGTGGACCATGACTTATGTTCAATATAACATCGTGAGACAAAGGGAGAAAAGGAAGTGTACCATTGGAAACGTGAACTCTTACGTTATATTATTTGGGTAGACATAATGGCTTGCTAGAGTTCGCTTATGTTTTATGAGGGTCGATATGATCGATCTCATTGCCAACATAATATAATCCTATTGGGTCACACACAACTAGAATGAATTGGTTAAATCAAAGGAAGAAAATTAAGAATTCCTGATGTGGCATATGTCATCGCGCGACATAACTAGCCCATGCGCTGTTAGTGGTCGTGCGCACTTAGTGCCTGAGGCGGTTTACAGAGTTTCCTAATTCGATTAGGAAACAAATACTTATACTAAGGTAGTATAAATATGAGGTCTGTAACCCTAATTGTCTAGCCGAATTTTCTAAGGAAAAATCACATAAAGGTTTCTCAATATTCTTCCTAGGTTTTAAGAATCTAGCAATCCTCAAGAACCGTTCTTGGTTCATTCAAAGGTGTGGATACTACTAGAAGGTCTTCGCTCGTACGTCGATCAAGGCCTAGAGTTCTAATTGTTCAAGCAATCTGAAGATTCTAAGTTTTTGAAGATCGAAGTTTGTGATTCAAAATCACATTGATAATTGTTCGATAGCTCAAGAACGAAAAGCATTTAAGGTTGGTAAATTCTATCTCATAGGAATTCAATTTAATTGTATAGAACGGATCTTAGGGCTCTTGGGTTTTGTGTTATTAGATGCTTAATTTCGCTGCGCATGGACCCATAAAACCCAACAGGATTAATATATGGATCTCAGCGAGGGAATATTATTCCTCAACTTTCTTTATTTTAAGAAATATTTAGTAAATTAGAGTGAGGAGATAAATATTAAACTAATTAAATTTTAAATATATTAATTTTATGAAAAATTGGATTTAGTTATTATTAAACAATTATGGATATAGTTATCAAGAAATAAATAAGAAAATGAAAAACAATTAATTTACATTATTAAGAAAATGAAAAATAGTTTTTTTCTAAAAAAATGAAAATTTTAATTATAAGAAAATTACTGCAAAAAACATAATAAAAGATATTTTTTGAAAACAATTTGAATTTTTTAAATTTAGGATCTAAGAATTAAGGGCATATTGGGAATTTCAAACATAAATAACCCCAGTTGGAGATGGCCATTTTGGGTCGTGGCCCGCCGTCCGTTTGGCCCATGCCCGTCCAGCCCGTGGCCCGTTATCCGCTTGGCCCGTTTCGTATACGAGACGGCCTGGACCAAGCTGGTCCGCACAGACCGGTCTTTGGCCCGCGAATCAGAAGATCCGTTTGATCCGTGGCCCGTTTGATCCGTTGCAATGAGGTCCGTACGGACGTGTTTGTATATATCTTCTCTTTCTGTCAACAAAATAATAACCGTAGTGTTATTAATTTTTCAAAAGTTTACTTTACTTAGATTGTTTATTTATTATTTTATTTGTATATTGCTTATATTAATATAAATTTGTAGAATTGGTCTTATAAAAAATGCGTTTTTCTGGCACTTAGAAAAAACGTGTTTTGTGTTTCCCCGTTTCTGCCAGTGCCAGTTAAACAAAGTGCCAGTGTGACAAAGTGCCAGTGAAAAAAGTGCCAGTACCAGCTTAACAAAGTGCCAGTGTAAACTGGCACTGGCACTTTGTTAAACTGGCACTGGCGCTTTTTACACGGGCACTTTTATATACATAAACTGGCACTCTTCACACTGGCACTCTGTTACACTAACACTGGCACTTTGTTACACTAACATTTTTGCTGGCTCTCAAAAACACAAGCACTGGCATTCAAAAACACATGCACAAACATTCAAAAACACATGCACTGGCACTCAAAAACACATACACTGGCACTCAAAAACACTGGTAATCATTTTTGCTGGCTCTCAAAAACACAAGCACTGGCATTCAAAAACACATGGACTGGCATTTGAAACCACATACACTGGCATTTGAAAACACATACACTGGCACTCAAATTCCCATTTGATTTGTTCTGCACGACGGGTTGTACTGGCATTCCATAACACAGGCACTGGCACTCGAATTAAAATGCACTGGCACTCGAAATAGTCGTTCATTGATTAAAAGAAAACAGAACATGATTCCATTCCAATGACCAAGCACAACTCAATCTTCACCCAGATTTTGAAGTCCATCAATGGTTTGAGCTTCAGGTAGCCAGTGATGAAGATCTGAAAGCCCCGGTCTAATAAAAAGACGTTGACGGCGTCAGTACGGACACGGCCACCAACGGCGTCGGAATCTTCAAGTAGGAGGAAAGGGAATTAGCAGCGCTACAGAAGGTTGTGTACATGGATCGATCCACCTCGTCTAGCCGATTCGCATCCGACTTTCTTTTCTTCGCCATTAAAATTGTCCAATTGAAAGCCCTAAGTTGGCTTTCTGTATAATTTATAATCTGCAATAATGTACCCTTTCGTTTCCGATTTGGTAATTCATAGAGGCAATTCAATTTCTTTCTTTTTCTAGTCTATCATACAATACATGGTGTGTGTTGACGGAGGAGATGAAGAAGAAGAGAGAAAGGGGCCGAGCGCGACGGGTGAAAAATACGTTTTTTGTCAAGCTTAAAAAAACGCATTTTTTCACAAGTTTTTGGCAAATTTGTATTAAAATTATTATTTTTTATAAAACCAAGTCTATTATTCTTTATCCTTGTTTAATTTATTCTTCTATTACTTCTCTCTTACATTCATGGTTTTCTGATCCATTTTTTGATATATGTCCTTGGATAATATGATAATAATTATTACTACATGTATCAGTAAATATATCTAATTATAGTTATTTAAATTTTTAGATAAAATTATTATGGTTATATAAATTTACTGTTATAATTAAGTCTTAGCATATGTACTAACATAAAATTTTGGGGAAAAACCTGTTTCTCCATAAGTTATAAAAAATCCTGTTTTTAAATATATCGACTTGATATTTTAAAGCCTAAACTCACTGTTTTAAGGCCTAAACTCGCTATTTTATTTTCTAGCTTAAACTCACTATTTTAACGCCTAAACTCACTATTTTATTTTATAGGTATTTTAAGACCTAAACTCAATGTTTTAAAGTCTAAACTCATTATTTTTAAGGATGAAAGTGGACTTTTTATAACTTATGGAGAAACAGATTTTCCCTAAAACTTACTCATGTACTAATAAATGATTATCTAATTTACAAATTCTTCACAAAGTAGTCCATAAGTAGTGGGTACTTACCGTATTTGAACAGGTACACTTTTTTTTTCTGTCATGGCTTCTTTTTATCGGAAAATGATTATTGATGATGCCAAAAACGTTCGGATCAGCCCAAATCTGGCGGTCAGTTGTACTCCGGCGATTGAATAGCCTGAAAAAGAAACAAGAAACGTAAACTAAGCCGGGACTTCTCCGGCGAAGGCTCTCCGACGTGAGAGTAAGTGTTTGCTTGTTTAGAGAGATAAATCAATTTGACAGAGTTTAGGGTCAAAGAGATAACGTACCAAATAATGTGAATTATGGCTTGTATTTATAGGCATAGCAATGTATAATCCATGTTGAATTGGATTGCTAAGAGATAAGATAGAAATTCTAAAAAGATTATATTTGATGAGTCCTTGTTGGACCTGAATTTGTATGTGAGGTAGTTATAATCATATGAGAATTATAACTGCTCAATGTCCCACTTTGAATAGGACTGGATAACTGCCATTCTGCAAGTACACCGGGGAGATCTGCTCGTCGTCAAGGGAGGTCTCATTGTCCTTGAAGGGAGGTCTCCTCGTCCTTGGAGGGAGGTCTCCTCGTCGTCAAGGGAGCTCATCTCATCATTGGAGGGAGGCCTCCTCGTCGCCAAGGGACCTCATCTCGTCCTTGGAGGAAGGTCTCCTCGTCGCCAAAGGACCTCATCTCGTCCTTGGAGGGATGTCTTCTCGTCGTCAAGGGAGGTCTCCTCGTCCTTGGAGGGAGGTATCCTCGTCGTCAAGGGAGCTCATCTCGTCCTTGGAGGGAGGTCTCCTCATCGCCAAGGGAGCTCATCTCGTCCTTGGAGGGATGTCTCCTCGTCGTCAAGGAACTCATCTCGTCCTTGAAGGGAGGCCCCCTCTTCGCCAAGTGAGCTCATCTCGTCCTTGGAGGGATGTCTCCTCGTCGTCAAGGGAGCTCATCTCGTCCTTGGAGGGAGGTCTCCTCGTCGTTGAGTCTTAGTCATTTCGCCCACTAAGTCTAGATCGACCTAGGGAAATGACGAGAAAGCTTGGTTCGAGGAAGGAAGAGAAACCAATTCCCTTCCTCGTACATCATACTTAGAATTATGTTTAGGGCCCAATCCACTTGGGCCTTGCCCGGACTAGCCCCAGTTCGTATCTCGGTTTATACCGTTCAATTATACATTTCTTTAGTTTTTTTTTAAACGAAAAAAAAATCTTATTAATTTAAGTGAGATACAAATAAATAAAAATTAAAATCTTAAAATGTTCAAAACGTTCAAGTATAGGTTGATTTCAATTTGTAACTCATTATATTAATATCTTATTGAAATCTAAATAAATAAAGGGTAGTCCGTCCCTCATTCATTTGTTTGATTTTTTTTAATCTTTTTTTATATACCTATTTGTAAAAAATATCAGTAATAAAAAAAGTCTAAAATATTATTTCCTAGTCAATAAAAAAATTTAAAAATAAAATAAAAATAAAGAATAATAAAAAAAGTATAAAATATTTCGTTTATATATACTTTCATTTGTTTAGTTTTTTTCTATCTTTTTTTTATATATATAAAACAACTAATTTTCTTATGTCTAAGTGATTTTATATTTTTAAAAATAGCTTATTAAATACTAAGTTACTTTTTATTTTTTACATATTTTTTCTGATTTTTTTTTAAATAGGAAAACCCGTTTGGCCCGTGGATCTTCAGATCCAAACCAAACGGGCGGGCTTGAACATGAATAATGGGACGGGCCGAGCCGGGATTTGGCCCCTTTCATCAGACGGGTTGACGGGATTCATCCGTCCCGCCTGCGGGATGGTCCGCATGGATCGGGCCGGGACGGGCCAGCCCGTTTGGCCATCACCAACCCCAGTTAAGTCACATGTGCAAGGCACATGTGAATTAACTGATTTTCTTTACAATTTAGAAGAAATTGAAATATCAAACCTTAATTGACACACACCCCCTAAACTTTAAAGCCTAATTTGTCATTTGCCCAATTATGAATTCGGACATTCATTAAATTATTTATTAATACTTTAAAATGTGGGGATATACGTCAAGTGTGGGAGTATCTAACTAAAGCTATGAGTTCTAATAAGAAAACTTATAAAACTGTAAATAGTTTATGTTAATAGAAAGAAGAACCAAGGCAGTTTGAGGATAAAAGTTGCTAGTCTTTTGGTCCTAATTTTCTATGATAGAAAATAAACAAAACTGTTAAATAACTTGTTAACGGTTAAATAAATAGTTCATCATACGTAAATCATACGTAAACTATTTGAGAGTTGATTGATTTGCTTCCATAATGCGATCTGTTGGGTTGATAATTGATCCTTAAAAGGAAATATAGAAGATGAATTTATAGAAAGATAAACTTGAAAGATAAAGGTGTTTCAAGAGATATGATCTAAATAGTTAGAATTCAAAGAGATAACTTTTAAAGAAAAAATAATCTTGAGAAATAAATTTTGATAATACGGACTTTTGAATCTGAAATACAGATTTTTGACAAAATGATCTCGAAAGGTACTATCTCGAGATATATAATCTGAAGAGATAGATTCTTGTAATGATAGACTCTTAAATGAGAAACTTAAGTGGTAGAAGAGTTAGATAAATTCTTAAAAGATAGACTCTCAAATAAGTTGATTCTTGAGAAGTAAAGTCTAAAAAAGATAAATTCTTGAGATATAGATTCAGTAAAGGTAGATTCTTGAGAATTAAAGGTAGACTCGAAAAAACTGACCACTTAAAGATGTTGACCACTCTGGAAGTTTGACCATTAAGAGATGCTGACCAATCGAAGAAACTGACCGCTAACAAAATTTGATCATATGAAGGGACTGACCATTCTAGAAAAACTAGAAAGGTATAAATTGTAATTGCAAGTAATCACTGAGAATGTATGGTCAAAGTACTAGGGTACTTAAATATATACCCGTGATTATGGATTACTATATATCAGATATCCAATAGTATATAAATTAATATAATTATTAAATATCAGCTACAAATAACTCCAAATCCACAAATTGAAAATGTGCTCACAATAGTTTGAGGAGCCGTGTCATTAAAGTCTTCAAATACAACATGTATAGCTCGATTCAGCAAGAAATTTGGGTTGATAGCTTTAGACAAAGCTAAAGAAAAAGCTAATTGGTCTAATAAAATCATGAAATATATTCCTTGTTGGAATAAGATTTTGTCTAATATCCTAATGTATTGTGATAACAATGAGAGATAGGAAAAAGACACAAAACAGTTGTATAATGGTAAGTCTAGATGGTCGTAGACATAGTACCATAAACAATTGATCTCAAATGGGGTTACCAAAGTTGACTATGTGAAAGTCAAAAGATAACCGAACGGATCCGTTTACCATATGGTATTATAAGAGAACTAAAGAACTTATAGTGGACTATCAACCTTGAGAATTGAATATCACAAAACCTTGGTTCAATAAGACAACTAAATTATAATGTTTAGTTGAAACACTTAGAACCTGTTTCACACTCATTCTCAGAACATCCAAGAGTATGTACCTGCAGCAGTGGTGATGGTAAGTTGTGAAAACATTTAATGATTCTTATACCTATGTGGTGGAGTAGCAGGATATTCTTTATACGAGACTACCTATCTAAGTGGGAAGTAATAAGACCGCTTATAATTGAACACTTTTGAATCAAGCACAGTCCAAGGCCAAAATGAACAAAAAATGTGAGAACAAAACATGTTAGAGCTATTATTTTGTAAGTACTATTATCTTGGTATACACTATACAATCACTATTTCAAAGCATCACGCTACTAAATGGCTATTATATCCGATAGTTTTTTACTAAGGAAGGTTCAAGACCACAAGCTACCTATCCCGATGCAATAATGATTCGTTGAAACTTCAAGACGAGTCTACATTCATACATGTATTAATTTGTCATTCAGGGATTGCTGGAATATTGGTTTTGGAAAAGTGGTGTTAGACCAACTTTTGACCAATAATTCTATTAGGTTCCATTTTATGTAAATGAAAATTAATTGCATATTTGTAATCTACATTTGAAGTAGATTAATTTCATATATATTTATCTTCTCAAAACCAAATTAGGGTGAATAAGAAATTAATATTCAAAGTATGCAATATGAAAAAGATATATGAAGAGTTTATGGGATTTGAAGTGGATATCCCTCATTGATTGGAGAAGGAAAGTAATGAATGTATTTAAGTGGATCCATCCAAGTAGGAGTTAACAAGTTGTTCCCTCCTCGGTCAAGCTACTTGGCTACTGGGCTAGGTTTTAGCTAGCTTAATCAAAGCTGCAAGGATGGTGCGAAGCACCATCCGCACTCGCACCCACGAAGGGCGCATTGGGCGCTTTAGAGGTGCACTTTACACTTTACACGTATGCATCGATCGATGGGTGCTGTGGAGACTTAAACTTTTGACAAAGTCAACCTTGGTTCGATCCGGATATGGGTAAGTCTGGTTTGGTCCAACCAGTTCGACTAAAGTGTTGGGGCGGTCCAGTTTGGTGGGCTTGTAGCGGCTTGGGGCGGATGGGCCTAGGCCCATCTATAATGGTCTGACGACCATGGGCTTGTTTGGGCACTCAGATTCTCTGAATTGGTCCATGTCCATTCGAGCGGGCACGAGTTAGATTTGGTTGGATAAGGAACTGGTTCGGGTACATGGCGGATTCGTTGAATCTGGGATCGGGCACGATCGGGCGGCCCAGATTCGCCAGATCAAGAATCATATCTATTCCCGAGAGGCATATGTTACTCTTCATAAACTATAAATAGCTTCCAGAATTTCAAATTAGTTCCCTCAATCATTCACTTCACACTATAAGCACAAATTCACATATCTAACTGAATTAGCAAATTCAGTTGGATATTTAACGAAATCACGAAATTCAGTCATAGAATTCACCGAAATTGTGACGCATCTGTTAGAAGACAAAATCACCTTGTTGCATATATTCTTCTTCAAAAGTCCGTAAGTATCACACAGTTTTGTTCGCCGAAATTTTTATTTTAGGTGCTTATATCAAAAATAATAATCGTTTTATCATTAAAGAAGATTACCACATAACCGTTAACATTAGTGCGGGGCAATATCTTATTGCACAGATTGTGTTTCACAACTCGACTTCTATATTTTTACGATTTGATTTGATTTAAGGGTAAATTACAAATAAGGGCCTAAAGTTTGCACCCCGTTCGCAGGATGGGGTCTGATGTTCTAAATTTGGCGATTTAGGGTCTCAAGTTACCAAATGTTGGCAATTGAGGGTTTTTTTGACGGAATCGTTAGTTTTTGGGTTAAATCCCCATGTGCGCTGCACGTGCATACTTCGGGCCCTTATTTGCAATTTGCCCATTTACATAATAATAATAAAAAAATAAAAATAATAATAATAAAATAATAATAATAAAATAATAATAATGAATAATAATAATAAATGATAATAATAATAAAATAATAATAATAAAATAATAATAATAACATAATAATAATAATAAAATAATAATAATAAAATAATAATAATGAATAATAATAATAAATGATAATAATAATAAAATAATAATAATAAAATAATAATAATAACATAATAATAATAATAAAATAATAATAATAAAATAATAATAATGAATAATAATAATAAATGATAATAATAATAAAATAATAATAATAACATAATAATAATAATAGTAAAATAATAATAGTAATAGTAAAATAATAATAATAATAATAATAATAATAATAATAATAATAATAAAATTATAATAATAATAAATATTAATAAAATAATAAGCAGGGGTTGTCTTTTTTTTTTTTTTTTTTTAAAGTGTCAAATGGTTTCAGATTATTTAATAATAAATATTCTTAATAGATAAAATTGGCAACACAAATTTAATGCCCAAATCCCATTAACCAAGCACCCAAAATTCCAGTTTTGACACCCACTTCCTTTCTCCAGTTAATTTATCAACACAAATCAAGAAATAACCTTAAACCACAACAAATTCAAAATACACGGAATTTTAATATCAAGAACAGATTTAAAATTCCAGTTTTGACACCCACTTCCTTTCTCCAGCTTTTCTTTTTAAACAACAATGGATCAAACACAATTTTACAAAATCAAGAACAGATTTAAAATTCTTCTTGAAGAAACCTTGCCATGGATGGAATCTGGGTTGGCGATGTTGGGTTGTCGAATTCAGGGTTGCGTTAGTAATGTTGGATTGGTGAATTCAAGGATAGGGGTAGAGGAAGGGTTAGCTGGGTGTCAATTTCATACCCACATCACTGCAATGGCGATGGATGAAGCGGGTAACAGCTTTGTTATTTTCGGCTAGGGGGTGATTTCTGGAAGGGGTTGATTTCGGGAAGGGGGTGTGTGGATACCGGAGATGGAGTCGGTGGCCGGGGTCGGAGTTGTTGGCCGGACACGAGGGAGGCGATGGTGGCGGAGATGGAGACGGGATTAGAGAGAAGATGGGTTTATTATTATTATTATTATTATTATTATTATTATTATTATTTTATTATTAATTTATTTAGGTTTTAAAAGAAGAGGGGGTGTTTTGTAATTTTAAAATTTATATTTTAGGGTCTAGAATTTAACATTTTACAGTTTCAACCCCCTTTACTTGGCACGTGCAGCGCACATGGGGATTTAACCCAAAAACTAACGATTCCGTCAAAAAAACCCTCAATTGCCAACATTTGGTAACTTGAGACCTTAAATCGCCAAATTTAGAACATCAGACCCCATCCTGCGAACGGGGTGCAAACTTTAGGCCCTTATTTGTAATTTACCCTTGATTTAATTTTTGCATTTCTAGTTTATATTAATTCCTGCCCTGTTTATATATATTTTGGTTCATTTGTCATTCTGTTAGTGTCAAGAAAGCCTTTAATTATTGTTATATAATTTTCCTAACAATTTTTCCACGGAATTAACAATTACAAAAGCAAATTTCTAAATACCTATAAGAAAAAACGATAATATAAATAAATGATTTGAGAAAAATAAATAATTTCTAACATCATTACAAGTCTGATAGCTAAAGTTGAGATCTTTATGTCTTCCTACCAGTTTGAAAGGACTTATAACTAAATTATAATATCTCTGGAACTGGGGAAAGACATCCCTATCCATTTTAAAAGTTAGAAAGAAAAACTAAAAAAACACAATTTAAGCTAACAAAGGCTAGTTCTTCTAACAGCTATCACAACCTTGTAGCTAAAATATAAGACCAATTGAACTAAGAAAAATAATTTATGAAAGCTGAAGATGTGTTCGAGACCTGAATCAATCATAAAATGACTACCTGAGTCCAACTCCTTAATTTTCTCAAAGTCATGATCACCAAACATGATTTCATTTGCCTTCTCAACACCTCTCCAAATAAAACTTTGTACGACATTCAAGCACATATTTTATTCTAAGATCTCCAACAATAATCCTTATCATAATAGAAGGATAACCGGTAACCTTATCAAGAAAAACACTAGCAAGTACCACATAATTAATCATCAGAAAAAACCCATTCTTAACCATTTCTCTGCATAAATGGTCTGCATTATACTTTTTATTTAATAATAGCCATTTACATTTTCAATTAATGAAAGGATAATCTTTTGACACTTTATATCTAGAGTTGTCAATTTGGGATCATCTCGTCAGTATGTCCCGTCCCGCCATACAAATGGGACGGGATGAAATAGTATATTCTAATCTCGTATAAAAGCAAACCTATTTGGGATATCCCGTTTGGGATGCGATACAAGTTGGAACAGGTAGTTTTTATTTTTTTTCCAACTATGCATTGTTTTTTTTTTGTTGATTAAGATATTTTATGAATTTAAGAAGTTTTTATCTTATTGGATTACAAAATATTAGTGAAAGAGTGATATTTTAGGAAATATTTTGTTCCTAATTCGATTCCAATTGGTATATTTGGTAAGAGGATTTTATGACTTTCTTGCAAAGATTTATATTGTCCTACTTGGAAAAGGACATTGTTAAATATGTAAATATATTTTATTTATGTAAATATATTTAGACTAGGACTAACATTCTAACAAATCACTTTCCTTGTGAGTGTGGATTTATGTTTCCTTGTAGGAATTGGATTACTCAAAGAAGGAAGAGTTTGATTGATTGAAGATCTTCTCAAAAGTGCTATAATACAAGACTTCAGCACAAAGAGAAGACACAACTTTAGAAAATTATTTGGAAGACAATTGCTTTTGTTCTTCACAGATTTAATATTGCCTTTTAGGTTGTGAGTGAAGGTTGTGTCTTACATCCGAACTCACATCTATATTTTCATCAAGTTCTTTGTTCTACTTCCGATTAGAATAAACTATCCTTGAGAAAGGAAGATTGTTCTTAGTGTAGAAGGTGGTTAGAATTTGTTTAGTATTTTAGTCTTTTTTTTTACTTATTCAGATTTCTTTCTGTAAAACAGTTTTAATAGTGAAAAGCTTTTTAGGCTTAAAGCCTTGTTTGCTGGGTTTCGAACCAGTATACGTTTATAACTTTGAGTTATTTTATTTTATTCATTGTTTATTGGTGGATGTGTAAACAGTTGTAACTCACATCTGTACTCACATCCGTGTTCTGTTGAGTTGACTAGGTTTCCTAGCTACACAAAACTTTTAATTGGTATCAGAGCCAACTCTCGACATATTACTGAGTGTTGATCCAGAAAGTGTAGTCACAATGGAATGTCAAAATTATCAAAACAAGCCTCCTATCTTGGATGACACTAATTATTCATTTTGGAAGTCTAAGATGCGCAACTACATCAAAGGTATTGATGAAAGAGCTTGGATGTGCATACTTGTGGCATGGCAACCTCCTACAGAGGAGAAAAAGCCTGCTTCAGGTGTTGGTAAAACCTTTTTTGAAAGAAATCCAAAGGAAAGATGGACTATTGATGAAATCACCTATGCAAATTACAATTCTAAAGCCATGGGTGCTATTTCCAGCCATGTTTCTAGAAATATTTAAACGCTTATCACCAATGAATGTATAGCTAAGAATGCTTGGGATATCTTACAGATGCAATGTGAGAGGATTCCAAGTGTTAAATCCACTAGACTTAGGATCTTAATGGACAGATTTGAAATTCTTAGAATGGAGGAGACATAAGATATTGTCTCCTATGCTGCTAAGATCAATGAAATCTTCAATGAATACACTAGCTTAGGAGAGTCAATTTCAAATGCTAGATTAGTTAGTAAAATCTAAAGGACTTTGCCTGAAAGGTTCAATATCAAGGTTGATGTCATTGAAGAAACTCATGACACCAACACAGTAGGTTTAGACAAAATTGTTGGTATTTTAACTGTGTTTGAACTAAATCTTGAAGCTCAATAAAAGAACAAGGCAATAAGCATTGCCCTTAAAAGTTCTGCAGCTATTCCAAAGGAAATAGCTGACCTTTCCTCTGAAATTGATGAGTCTAATCTCGAGGAAGATGATGTGGCTGTAATCACCAACAAATTCAATTCATTTCTGAATAACAAAAGGAGAAATAAGGTTCCTAGAAAAGCCTCTCATGATTTAGAGAAATAGGAAAATAATCTCGATGAGGGGTTCAAAAGAAAAGTTTTGATAACAAGAAAATTCCTGAATCTGTGCAATGTAAGGCAATAGCTGACCTTTCCTCTGAAATTGATGAGTCTAATCTCTAGGAAGATGACTTGGCTGTAATCACCAAGAAATTCAATTCTATTATGAATAACAAAAGGATAAATAAGGTTCCTAGAAAAGCCTCTCATGATTTAGAGATCCCGATGAGGGGTTCAAAAGAAAAGTTTTGATAACAAGAAAATTCCTGAATCTGTGCAATGTAAGGCATGTCGTCGGTATGGTCACTTTGCTAATGAGTGTGCTAACACACTTAAGAAAAGGGGAATAAGTTGCACTGCTGCTTCGAGTGATAGTGAGGATGATGAAGTATTTGCTAACATCTCTGCTTTTGAATCTTCATCTGTCTGTTTTAATGCTTATACTGAAGATACAAATGAAGAAGTATTTTCTAAAGCTGATTCAAATCTGGAGACGGATGTGGGTATAGATGTGTACACATCGAACTCACATTCGAGCAGACCTTCAATTGTTTCTCTATAAAAGGAGATTCTGATGATGAAGGTCGTGACATCCCCTATTAAGAACTCTTCGAGACTTATAAGGAACTACATGATGATTGGATGAAACGTACGGACAAAATTGAGGTACTTGCTAAGGTAAATAAGTCTCTTTCTGATAAATTGATTGCCTGTGAAGATGAGAAAACTAAACTTTCAAAAGAAAATGATGATAAAAAAGATACCATTGCCAAACTTGAAGTTCTGGTGACCAAGAGAGAAGTTGAGCTTGAAAAGTTCAAAACTGAGTTTGAAAAGATGAAAATACATTAATCAAGTTGAATACTGGTAAAATGAAACTTGATGAAGCTATTGCTCTTGGTAAAACTGAAAAAATTGGCATTGGCTTTGAAAAAACCAAATTTGTAAAAGAGGGATGTGAGGTTTCAAAAACTGTTGAAAAACCAATTTTGAGTGCTAAGAGGCCAAGGAGGAGGCACTATATCTGTCATTATTGCTTTGCTCCTGGGTACATTCGTCCCTTTTGCTATAAGTTGAAAGCTGATAGAAAAGCTGGCTGTGTAAATCAAACTCAGATATGTGACAAGATGTGTACACATCCTGGCACACATATAAGTACACAGTAGCATGTGCACCACAAAAGGAAACCTAAAACTATCTGGGTGGCTAAACCCAGTGCTACCTGCAATGTTGTCTACTCTTCCCTCAAGAGTAGTGTCTCTGCTTCCTGTTATTTTGATAGTGGGTGCTCTAGGCACATGACTGGGAACCAAGATGTTCTAAAAGACTATAGGTTAATCAATGGGGGAAAGGTGAATTTTGGTGGTGGTGCACAAGGTAAATTTATTGGGAAAGGAACCCTAGATGTTAAGGGTCTCCCATATTGTACAATGTATACCATGTGGAAGGCTTAAAAGCCAATTTGATTAGCATCAGTCAGCTATGTGATGATGACCTCCATGTAAAATTTGATAAATACTTGTGTGAGGTGTTTGATAAAGAAAATAAATGTGTGTTTACTGGTTCTAGATCTGCTGATAATTGTTATCAATTTGGTGACAACATAAGTTCCAAAGTTAATGATGTCAATCTATGGCACCAAAAACTAGGGCATGCTAGCAGCAGAAAACTGGAGGAACTCCAAAGGTTTGAAGCTATAAAGGACTTCCCTAAACAGAACTTCAAGAACACTGAAGATTGTGGTTCCTGTCAGGAGAGAAAACAAACAAAATCCTCACATAAAAAGGTCCAACAGTGCTCCACATCTAGGTGTTTGGAGTTGATACATGCTGACTTGATGGGACCTATAGAGGTAGAAAGCTTTGGTAGGAAAAAGTTTGCTTTTGTATGTGTTGATGACTATTCTAAGTACACATGGGTGATGTTCTTAAGGGAAAATCTGAGACCATAGGTGAGTTCAAAAACTGGTATAAAAGAGTCAGAAATCTTTATGGCCTTAAGGCTGTGAGGATTAGATCTGACCATGACACTGAATATGAGAACTCAATGTTTACTGCCTTCTGCAACTCCAAGGGAATCACTCATGAATTCTCTGCACCTTTCACTCCATAACAAAATGGAGTTGTAGAAAGGAAAAATAGAACCCTGCAAGAAATGGCTAGGGTTATGCTCAGTTCCAAGAATCTGTCTAAGAAATTTTAGGCAGAAGCCTTGAATACTGCTTGTCACATTGGAAATAGAGTATTCTTCAGAATTGGAAGCACTGTGACACTATATCAAATTCTTCTTGGCAAGAAACCCACTCTAAAGTTTTTTCATGTGTTTGGGTGTATCTGTTACATCCTCAATGCTAGGGAATACTTGTCCAAGTTTGACTCCAAGAGTGACAAAGCAATATTCATGGGCTACTCCACTAATAGTAGAGCTTATAGGGTGTTGTTTAACCTAAAAACAAAAACTATTATGGAATCTTCAAATGTGGTATTTGATGATACACTTGATCTTAACCTCAAAACTGCTGAGGATGATGTTTCAGGTTGCTTGCTAGACTGGAAATTTATAGACACCGGTGCTGTGGAGCAAACAGAAGATGCTGAGGCTGAAACAAATGTTGAAGCTGAGAAGGATGTGTCTAAGGATGTGAACATATATGCATCCAAATCCATACCCACATCTGTCCCCACATCCTCCCAACTCCTGAACCTGAGGACAGCTCATCTGAATCTGACAAAGATGATACTCCAGAAGGTAATGGGGATGGGTGTATGGACAAATCAAGGGATATTTTCTCAAAATCCAAAAAAATCATCCCACTTCACAGGTTGTGGGAGATGTGCATGATCAAGTGAGAACAAGGCAGAAAGGAAAGGTAAACTACAGAGAGCTAGCTGGTTTGTGGAGTTGCTCATCAGTATACTCCCAGGTAAGATGTTGTTGTTATGTTTCAAACATTGAACCTAAAAACATTTCTGAGGCATTAAAGGATGTTGACTAGATCTTGTCCATGCAAGAAGAGTTAAACTAGTTTGAAAAGAATGATGTTTGGACCTTAGTCCCTAGGCCCTCTCATGAAAATGTCATAGGAACAGAATGGATTTTCAAAAATAAGACTGATGAGAAGGGGGTAATCACTAGGAACAAGGCTAGACTTGTGGCTCAAGGGTATACTCATGTTGAAGGGATTCACTTTGATGAAACCTTTGCCCCTGTTGCTAGAATTGAGTCCATAAGACTCCTGTTGACAATTGCCTACTACCTCAAGTTTACTCTTCACCAAATGGATGTTAAGAGTGCTTTTCTGAATGGGGTATTGAATGAGGAAGCCTATATAGAGCAACTTAAAGGATTTGAAGACTCTAAGTATCCTAACCATGTGTACAAACTAAAGAAAGCTCTGTATGGGCTGAAACAAGCCCCTAGAGCTTGGTATGGTAGGTTGACTGATCACTTGCTTCACCTAGGATTCAAGAGAGGTGAGGTGGACAAGACATTGTTTATGAGGAAAGAAAAGAGAGAGATCTTTGTGGCTTAGATTTATGTAGATGACATAGTGTTTGGATCAAATTTAGATACTATGTTGACTGCATTTTTGGATATTATGACCTCCACATTTGAGATGAGTATGGTAGGAGAGTTGAACTACTTCCTAGGTTTACAGATTAAATAGTTTAAAGAAGGCATGTTCATCTTTCTGTCTAAGTATGCTAAAAATCTTGTGAAAAAGTTCTCCCTTGAACATTCCTCTCACTTCAAAGCACCAATGTGATTAACCCAAAGGCTCAGTCATGACACTGATGGTGAGAATGTAGACCAGACTTTGTACAGAAGTATGATAGGTATTCTGTTATACCTCATAGCTAGTAGGCATGATATTATGTATAGTGTATGTCTCTGTGCTAGATATCAAGCAAACCCAAAGGTTTCCCACCTCAAGACCCTAAAAAGGATTATTAGGTATGTGAATGGGACTGCAAACCTAGGGTTACATTACTCCAAAGAGATAAACACTAATCTGGTTAGATTTAGTGACTCTGATTGGGCTGGATATTGTAATGACAGAAAAAGTACTACCGGGGGTTGCTTCTTTTTAGGGAACAACATTGTTTCTTGATATAGTAGAAAGCAGAATTGTGTATCCCTATCCACTGCAGAGGCTGAATATGTTGCCCTTGGTAACTACTGCACACAACTGCTATGGTTGAACTAAATGCTAAAATACTATGGGTTGAATAGCAAAATTTTGACTGTCTTATGTGATAACAAGAGTGCTTTAGACATATCAAAAAAACCCTGTCCAACATTCCAGAACTAAGCATATTGATATTAGACACTATTTCATTAGGGATCTTATAGAACAAAAAATTGTGTATCTGAAATTTGTTGGGACTGAAAATCAACTTGCTGATATATTTATAAAGGCATTAGATCTTGAGATATTTTCCTCCTTGAGGAAGTCTCGTGGCTTGTGTGATATTTGAGGATGTGAGCACAAAGGTGCACACATCCATTGAAACATCTGTATATTATCTAACTCAAAAAAAAATAAAAAATCATGCATTAGCAAGAAATATCTCAGTGTGGTCACTTGTTTGTCTTACATTATTGACATGTCTGATTACTAAATTGTGGGCATTTCTTGTTCATGTTGTCTTTTGATAACTTGATACAATCTTCCTAGATATCTCAAAGTGGGTGCCTTAATCAAGAGAAACATCTGCTTCTTCCATTTGTATGAAGCCATGTCCAGTGTGATCAAGTGATTCTCAAGATAAAGTTTGAAATCAAACATGAAAAGATCACTAGACAAAAGGGCTTTATTTGGGTCAAAAGAAAAGTGAAAGCTACTCAATTTGCAATTTATCCACAATAAAAAAATGGGTGGATGCATCCTAGAGGCTCTACAGATTAGATTATTGCCCATTGACTTTCTGTGATCTGGATGTGTCCCTAAATGTGACTCACATCCTATACCACATCTGTAAACTGAGATTTTTTCTTCACCTGTGTGATTCATCATGCTAGTCATTCTGCATATTAGGACATATAGGGTACTTTGTAAATATTCTCTAGTTTAGTTTCATTCTTAATTTTTTCTTTGATTTAACATGTTCTTAATTTCCAAAATCTATCATGAAAAAGAAAGGAGTGTATCAAAATCCTTATTGAAAAAGGAAGGAGAAATTCAAAGGGGTATTTGTGGAAGTGATATGGCTGAATATCCTCATTGTTATTAGAAAAGGTACTTCAATTTTGATAAAATTTAATCCCTATTTTTATGGTGGTTAGTTGTGTGTGTAATTCCAAGGGTTTGTCCGTTGTTGGACTGTGTCTAATCAAGCCACATTCTAGATTCCTAGCTGAGGTAAGACTCCTTAATTGAGTAGGAAAGGGGGAGTTGTGGCTATAAATGTGTGTCACATCCGTCTCTTCCCCTTAATTCCTTAGTACTGTTCTTCCCCTTTGTCCCAATTTTTCTCTCACACACACGCACCATATATTTCTGTCTCTCTCTCTCTCTCTCTCTATTTGTCTAATCGATCTGCCATTAAGAGCTGAAGCTGTCGATGTGGGTCAGGATGTGGCCACATCTTGTCACACATCTGCAACTTCTTTTGATGATCAAATGGAATCCCTAGTTGCAGAAAATTGTTGTAGCTGATGCCCTCTCCACTACTCTCAATGCTCAACTAATTGCCTCCCATACACATGTCAAGAACCTTAATGCTTTGACGGTGGATCTCCAGAAATGGTAGACTATACTTTCTAATCAAAAATGGGGAGAAGAAGAAAAGGATGAGGATGATACTGATGATGTCTTTGCTATAATTCTGATGATGTCTTTGCTGATGCCGCTGAGGCTTCAGAATGGGGAAGTTAGGATCTTAAAACTCATGGGAGTTCTACTGGTAATCAATATTTGCTTTAATATTTGTTAGTTGTTAATCAATATTCGTTAGTTGTTTATTTGGTCTGTAATCCCTTAACAATTGTCTGGATGTTTCTTTTGTTTAATTTGTTGAACTGCAACTTTTGGTACTAACACTTGTCTATGCAATTTTGTGTGGATGTGTTGACACATCTGCACACACATCCAATTCAGGGGGATATTTAAATTCTGAAAATATTGGTCACATTATCTATATTATGGAAATCTTTGTTTTGACCAGAAAGTCCAAAATAGGGGGAGATTGAAAAAGTGAGATTTTAGGAAATATTTTGTTTCCTAATTCAATTCCAATTGGTATATTTGGTAAGAGGATTTTATGACTTTCTTGCAAAGATTTATATTGTCCTATTTGGAAAAGGACATTGTTAAATATGTAAATATATTTTATTTATGTAAATATATTTAGACTAGGATTAACATTCTAACAAATCTCTTTCCTTGTAAGTGTGGATTTATGTTTCCTTGTAGGAATTGGATTACTCAAAGAAGGAAGAGTTTGATTGATTGAAGATCTTCTCAAAGGTGCTTATAAATACAAGACTTCAGCACAAAGAAAAGACACGGCTTTAGAGAATTATTTGGAAGGCAATTGTTCTTGTTCTTCACGGATTTAATATTGCCTTTTAGGTTATGAGTGAAGGTTGTGTCTTACATCCGAACTCACATCTAGATTTTCATCAAGTTCTTTGTTCTACTTCTGATTTGAATAGACTATTCTTGAGAAAGGAAGATTGTTCTTAGTGTAGAAGGTGGTTAGAACTTGTTTAGTATTTTAATCTTTTTGATATCACTTATTCAGATTTCTTTCTGTAAAACAATTTTAATAGTGAAAAGCTTTTTAGGCTTAAAGCCTTGTTTGCTGGGTTTCAAACCAGTAAACGTTTATAACTTTGATTTATTTTATTTTATTTCGCTGCTTATTGGTGGATGTGTGAACAATTGTAACTCACATCTGTACTTACATTCGTGTTCTGTTGAGTTTACTAGGTTTCCTAGCTACATGAAACTTTCAATTAATCTTATATTTTCAATTTAATGTTTTGGAATCATTTCAGTTAGATTTTAGTTTTATAATATTAGCATATTCTTATCACGCATTAATTGTCCAGCGTCCCGAGGTGAGATTAAATGGGATGAGGAATTTCTGTCCTGTGAATAGTTCGGAACGTCCCATCACGTAAAATTGTGAGATTTCATAGTTCCATTCTGTCCATTTTTCCGAATTAACAACTCTATTTATATATGCACTGAGCACGAGTAGTTACGCATTCTCTATCATTTTTAATATAATCAAAATCGAAATCAAATACAACCTCTTATTTAAACAATGCTTTTCAAAACTTAAGACATCCACTTTTAAGTATCTGACCAACCCTTAGTATTTGCATTAGCAACATACATTTTTTGATTCCTTCTCTATTTGCTGAAAAAAATTTCATAGGAACATCATTCATACTAGTACTACTATGCTCAATATCAATTTTTCATAACCATGTCATCCCTCCGTTTATACTCCGTTAAAAATCGCTTTTACTGGCCATATGATTTGCTGAGTTGGCATTGAAATTGATGATTCTAATTTTCATTTTAGAAAGGGGTGTAATTGATTGTTTATTTTTTGTATGCATCACCACCACCATCACCACCCAAATCACCCCCATCACCCACCACCACACCAAAAAAATTACTATTTCATATTAATTTTTAGAAAAAATCTGCAAAAAATAATAATCAACTCTTCAGTTTTTGGAGTCAAACTCTTATTTTTTTATTCAACACATCCCGACTATTTCTTTTATTATTTTTTATCATTTATGATCCTTATCGCAAAACTAGTTAGTTTTTATCAGTTAAAATTGTCATTTTCCATTTCAAGTTATCAATTGGGAAATTTCACAAATATATGGACCAAACTGGAATTTCATGAAACACATGAACCAAATAGAAATTTGAATTTCATATTTCTTCTACCTAAAACTGAACTCATTCATCCATTTCAATTTTTAAGTAATTTTATTAAAATAGAATCTAAATTAATAAAAAAACAATTTTCATAAATACTTATAACAAAACCCGCACATACATAAACATACAACACAGAAAGTGCCACGATGCGATGCGCGATCACATGAGTGATTTAGAAATATTATAAAAACTGGAAAAGAGATAAATAGTGTGAATAAGAGTCGCCACACCATTTTTTGTAAGCTAGTATATTTAAAAAGACTATTTAATGAGATTACGTTTTGGAGGTTATTTTACACCTTGGGAAGAGTATCAATAACTCACTCAAAGTGCCTCGTATCAATGAGTCATCCTAGTCATAAATATGTGTGTGTCTTTGGTCAAAATAAGCAAATAAAAGGATTTAGAAAAGCTTGTGCATCTTGGGAAATCAGTGTTAAGCAGGGAACAATAAAGAAGAAATGATTTGACATAGAATTGAAGAAAAGGCAGCAGACTGATCACAGACTGCTACTGGCCAAACAAGTCACGCGGATTGACCAAAGGCGCCACATGGCCCCAAAGGAGGCACGCGGATCGTTCTGCCTCTCATTCAGAATGTACCAGCATCAGAACAGAAAATAATCAGAGAAATGGACAGATTCATATTATCCCAATAAACTGTAAGTGAATCACATTAATCTCATGACCTTTTTCTAAATACTCCCTCCGTCCCACTATACTTGACACCCAAGGGGTGGGTTCAAAAACTAAGAAAAAAGAATAAAATAAAAAAAATGTGTGGTAAAAAATGAAGAGAGAGAATGAGTGGGGTAAATAGTAGTGTTGGTTGAATAAATTGAGTGGTGGAAAATGAAGAGAGAGAATGAGTGGTGGGGTAGAGTGAATATAAAAATATAAAAACTTGGTTATTTTTGGAAGGTGTCAAGTATAGTGGGACGGCCCAAAATGGAAAGAAGTGTCAAGTATAGTGGGACGGAGGGAGTATATACTTATTTTTCAAAGAAATCTTGATTGTATGTTCTTATGGGGAACAAGATTCAATTGATATCACATGAAAATCAAAGATGGGGAAAGGAACAATAATGAACTAGGAACATTTTTAACTAAGATATTTCAATAAAAGAGGGTTATGAGCTAATCACATCAACCTCATTCCCTTAAGCATACTTAATCACCAATTTACTGGTTGTATACTCTCATGAAGAGAGAAGTAGTGGTATCATGTGTGATTTTATAAGAAAAATTAGATAAGACTCCCTCCGTCATACCCATCCAAAAGTTTTCAAGCTTATTTGGTGCTCAAAATCTAGGGAATTTAATGTGTTTTTCTTGTGTTTTGAAAGTACAGAGGCTACATTGAAATTAGGCAGAAAATTGTGACGAATTTGGTCCGTCACATAATTAAAAGGCAGTTTCTAAAGATTTTGCTACAGAATTTGTGACGGATTTTGACAAATCCTAATTTGACTAGAAATTGACATATTTTGGCTGTAAATTAGGAATCACTCCGCCCTCCTACTATATAAAGGACCCATAGAATAGTTTTTTTTAATCTACTTTTATCTTTTATCATCTTCTACCTCTCTTAATAAATAGTTTCGGTTTATTTACAAGGATTAATGATTTAATTCAAGGCTTTATTATTTTATTTTAATGGCCCTTCGAGACTAAATTATTTTATTCGTGGATTGAGGTAAGTTACAATTAGATCTTTATGCTATGGTTTTAATTCTTTCTATCTCTCTCTTATTCTTTTTCTCTCAACATTCTTCAAGATCATTCTTAGGCTTCAAGTGTATGTTAAGATACTTTTGGCCTTTGAATCTATTTGGGTATAAATCATTTCACTCACATGTATTATTTATACATTGACCATTGTTGAGAAGATTGGATTTAATTGAGGAATTCATAGAAATCAATGAATCTATGTTCTTATGTTCTTAATTGAATCTCTTGAAAGTTTATATTGAATTCACCGAACATATAAACAAGATAAAGATATTAGAGTTTTAATGTTTTTATCGAATTCACGGAATATATTAGCATCTTATATATTTTTGTAAACGAACCCAATAATGAAATTAAATTCTTTTACATGATTTAAATATCATAAATTTATAATTGTTATGATCCACAATCCATTATTCCTTGCTTCCTTGATTTCTTTATTTGATTTATTTCTTGCTTTCTTAGGATTAATAATCAAATAATAAAAAACCTCTTTGGGTTATTATTATACATTAATAAAATACACTTGTCCCAGCATAGTCCATGTGGATTCGACTCTTGCTTTGTACATATACTATAATGATAAACTAGTGCTATTGCTAGATAATTTAATAAGTGGGAGATTTCCTCCATCATGTTTTTGGCACCGTTGCTGGGTACTTGAGTAGCGAACAAGTTAATTTTATTATTGTATGCTTGGTTGACATTGTTTGACTCCTACCTTAGAGCCATTGAACAACGGCACTGATAAATTAGGTCGGCGTTTGAAAGAAATTGAATTAAAAAATGTCAATCTCCTCAAAAGTGACATAAATCCTTTTACCACAGGGATTGAAGAGGAAAAAGGCGCGATGGCAATCCCATCGGCTCAAACTATGCAGGACTTTTGTCTTCCTAAAGTCAATGCCTCCATATCTTGTTGTATTGTGCTAATAGAGGAGGCAAAGAACTTTGATGTGAGGGTCAATATTTTAACATGTTGCCCATTTATCAAAGCCTTCCGGCCAAAGACCCTCTGACTTTCTTGCGTGAGTACATGATGATAGTATCTCACTTTCCGGGCAAAGTAGGTGTAACCGATAACCAAATAAGATTAATGTGCTTCCCCTATACTCTAAAAGGTGTGGCCAAGACATGTTTATGATGTTAACACCTAGAGCGTAAGCACGTGAGATCAATTTCGTGATGTGTTTTTACAAAAGTATTATCTCCATCCCACGTTAGCTAATTTGAGGAAAAAGATTATTGGATTCGCCCAAGAAGTAGGTGAACCTTTTTGTTGGTCCCAAAGGTGGCAACAAGGGTGAAAAATAGCTAGGAGGGGTGAATAACTGTTATAAATTTTTTGACCCCTTTTTGAAAACTAAACCTCTTGCCTACAAAACCGCCTTGCAGTATATCAAAACCGCATGTGATGTTTGCAAAATGCACAGCGGAATTTCTTGAAGTTTAAGAGAGTGTGGTTTTAATCAGAGTGCGATTTTATAGTTCGGTTTATAAAATAGTAATTTGAGGTTTTTGACAATGATTAACGATAAACACAATTCACAAATCCGGAATGCCTATATAAGATCAAACAGATAAAGACAAATTAGTTTGAGTGATGAACATTAAAGAAATATGCAGAAATTAAAGAACACAATATTTGGAGTGGCTCAATCGTAAATGATCTACGTCCACTACCAAGATGGTTAGTCTTGGATTTTCTAAATGCTAGATTTGTATTAGATTATGAGAGAGATTACAAGGTTACAAGTAACAAACTCAAATCTAAAATATTAAATAATGAAAGCAAATCCTAGACTATAACCGGTGTTTCTCAAATGATATAATCTATGTGATTAATTAAATGAAGTTTGTATGTGTTCAACAAGATTCAAGGCTCTTTAAATCAGTATGATTGTTTGGGTTAGAAATTTTTTTAAACACTGTATTGACATCTTGGCTCATATGTTCCTTTAGCATCTTGATTCTTCAACATCTTTAACATGACCTCTTGCTTCTAACAAACTTGAAGATGCAGGTTCAACTCTTATTATGCAGATTCAAGCGTTCCTTTTTAATAGGGGATCATTACTACGCAAGGATCAAAGACCAAGTTTCACACATTTCAAATGCATTTCTAACGAAAGAGAAAATCATGGCAACGGTCCCTTATCTTCAGCAACCTGATCCAGATTTTTAGGGATTTTCGGTTACACGTTGATTGCTTTGTCAATTCTTGGGGTATAAAAGGACAGATAGGGATAGGCGCCATGGACGCAACTTTGTAACTCTCACAATACTTCCACTTTGTACTCACACAACTAAAATTGATAAACTTTTTTGGTTAAGGTAGGCTTTTCCTAAAGCCTCCCGAGGTTTTGTGTCTGAGATCAATTGATCAAGGGCTTTCCTCGTTACATCTTGGTGTAGCATCTTAAAATTTCTCATTCTTATTGTCATGAACCTAATATTAGGCACCATTTTAGCACACGTTGAGCAAGTGGGGTTGGGGTTGTAGTTTATAATTTATGTCTTTTATGCTACTTGCTAAGTTTATGTGCTCATTTTATGTCTTTGATGATTTATGTGAAGTTTAGGGTGGTTATGATTTAATTTTAATAATTTAGGGTCTAAATGGAATAAAAAGAAAGTGTTGTGGTGAAAGTAGAATATTTGAAATTTTAAATAAAATGATTATAAAATGTTGAGGTGCTTTTGTGTCAAGGGTGAAAGTGTAAGGTTGTTAAGTTGGTAAAATAAGAGTGGAAGGGGCTTAGGTGAAAATAGTGGGAAGTCCTTCTTTGTTTAATTCCATGGGAAAGTTAATTGACCTCATTTCATATCTTTTCTCTGTTCTTAGCCAAGAAGAAAAAGCCAAACCCTAACCTTCCCTTCATAAATTCCTAGAAAATCGAATTCCTTTTCGTTTCTCGATCTGATCGCATATTATTGTTCGTGGCGCCAAGGGGAGCGCATCTAGCCGGAAAAAGAATTACATATTTTCGAATTATTCCGGTAAGTTATTATGACTTCCTTTATTTTCTTGATCAATCAAAGTAAAATATGATATAGATGTTGTATAAATTGCTTTGGAATTTTAGTATATGTTTCTTTGAGCTAAAATGGTAATGGAAGGAGCTGAAAATTTCATGGTGATGGTATGGTGGAATAAGTATAAAGGATTGTATTAATTGGAGCTAAATGTTGAAGGAATTTGTATAATTATGTGCATGGAAGTTTAGCCATGTTTCTTGAGTAAAAATGGTTGGAAGATGATATAGATACATCTTAATTTGGTTGAGAGGGGTAGGAAATGGTTTGGTATGTTTTTACTGATATTTATTACCTATTTTGGTACCTTAGAAACAGAGTAAATTGGTAAATGAAACTTGGTTTTGGCTGTTGCTGAATTTCAGATTCTGGTGCTGATTTTGGCCTTGGCACGAGTCGTGCCCTTTGCCCACTCATGACAACGACTCGTGTATTTTTTGTCACCCGTGGTGATTTAATTGGGGATGCAATTGCACGAGTCGTGCCATAGGGCACGAGTCGTGCCATACCCTGTCAATCTGAATCATTTTCCAAGCCTTAAAAACTTAATCTACCTAGAATATAATTGAACCCTCTTTAACTATAATTAAATTAGAACACTTTAGATATACAATGATGTCTTACTTGGTCAAAATGGATTTGTGGAAGTGGTTTAAATATTGTTCGGAAAATGGTTGGCAAGCTTGATTTGCAACCTAGCTAAACTGAATAAAACTTGGTAAATTGAACTTGGACCTTTATAGAGGTTATGAATTGTTGCATATTGAACATGTAGGGCTTGTTGGTTATACATTGTGGCCTTACTTGAGTTCATATCCATGGTTTGTGATATAAATAGTGTATGAAATGTATTTTACACTATGGTATTGATTTAAACATGAGTATGATTACCATGTTGTTCTTTTATTATCCCTTTGGTGGATTTATTTTCAAGTAATTATTATGTGCTTGAACTTGTGTTAATCAGCAGATGTTTAGGGGTATAACGGAATACGATCAATTATGGAAATTGTTACATAATGTGATCGAATTACGTTATACATGTGACTGTCCCCTTCTGTGGCCACAGACTGGGGGTATAGCATCTGTATTGAGCCAAAAGCCTTACAAAATTGCTAGAATCTTATATGGTTCCCTGAAAAATGGGTCTTATAAGATGTGAATATGCCTAAGTAGTTCACAAATGAGTGGAGTTTTATCTCCCAATGTTGTACGACTTATTATTCAGACGGGAAAAGGTAAACTAAGGTAACGTAAGGTGTTTACAGCTTTTCCAATGTGTTATATGCACCTTGTTATGTGTTGCATCTTACTTGGCATATTGTTGCATTCATAATAGCTTATTGAGATTTATTCTCACCCTTCTCCCTTTAATGTTTTAGATCGCTCTGAGATAGGCGGACCGACCCAGTAAGGTCGGAGAGGAGTTTGGAAGTGGTCTTTTGGGATTGTCAGGAGGGTATGTATAGGTGGTGGATGTTGAAAGTTGTATTTTGGTATCAATCCTTTGTTAGAGTTTGTTTATATAACAACTTTTGTATAACTTATATTTGAAAGGTTTGTAACTTAAACAAGTATGTTTTTCAAAGTTGGTTCATGTCTTTTCCTCCAAGTGGAGATGATCCAAGTTAGTATTTGAATGGTAATGTCAAACTTGTGTTCTTTTCAAGTTAAGTCAAAGTTTTTAAATTTTAGGTGGTTTTGTATAGTAAGGGGACCCTCCCGCTTGGGGCACGAGCTAGTGTTCCGGGTCGGGGTCCCCACAGTTGGTATCAGAGCCTCGTCTAGATGTCAAGGGTAGATGTCTAGCTTAAGGGGAGTGTGTGATAACTGACGCTGAGTGCTTGATGCAGGAGTTAATTCAATGGCGGGGAATGATGACGATCAGCATCAGGCTTAGGGTAATGTTGGCAATGCCGGGGGAGATGGCAATCAGAATGTGGAGATGATGAACATATTCCGTTTTTTTTTTCAAAATATGGCAGCTCAAGGGCAAGCACAACATCATCAAGAAGGCAGACATGGGCATGGTTTGGAAAAGTTTGTTAAGTTGGCTCCACCAAGCTTTAATGGAGATCCAGATCCGTTGAAGGCGGAGAGATGGCTTGAAGCTATGAACAAGATTTTCACAGCAATGGAGAGTCCGGACGAGGAAAAAGTGAGGTGCGCTGTCTTCAAGTTGGAAGGACCTGCCGAGCATTGGTGGCACATTGTGAAGGATAGTTGGGACCGGGACCATACACCGCAGACATGGGAGAACTTTCCTCGCAAGTTCCGCGATCACTTCATTCCTATGGTTACAAGAGACAAGAAGGAGGTAGAATTTTTGAGATTGGAGCAAGGGACGATGACCGTAGCACAGTACTCTATAAATTTTACGGAGCTAGCTCAATATTGTCCTCATTTGGTGCCGGAAGAAGAGAGACAGATATACCAGTTCGTGAAAGGGTTAAGGCTGGAGTTCTGAAAGCAGTTATTGACACACGACTTCACAGATTTCCAAATGGCGGTGAATAGAGCATACCGAATAGAGAATGATATTGAAGAGCATCAGGGTAAGTCTGAAGGTGGAAGTGGAAGTAAGCATAGATTCCAAGGTCAAGGTTCGGGACAGAGTAGAGGACAGCAACGGTTTTTAGCCTCGGGGGTAGCAAGAGGTGGAAATGTGGCAGCTCCGACAGCTCGTCCTACTTCCGGTCAGTTTGGGATTGTATGTGGTTTTTGCAAGAAGATGGGTCACTCGGAAGATAGGTGTTGGAGCAAACAGAGAAAATGCTTAGAGTGTGGAGCAGCGGGCCATTTCCGGAAGAACTGTCCTAAGTTCCAGCGAGGGCAAGCATCAGTTAGTGGTCAAGGTGGACAAAGAGGAGGAGTTAAAAGAGATAATGAGGGGAAGCCTAAAGATAGAGTGCAGGGGCGAGTGTTTGCCTTGGGTAGAGGGGAGGTTGATCCTAATGCCATTATTAGAGGTATTGTCCCTATCTCAGGAGTTAAGGCCCACATCCTTATAGATCCCGGGTCTTCCCATTCATTTGTGGTGTCACATTTTGTATTTGCATTGCATAAGTTGCCTGAATTTATGCCTTATATGCTAGAGGTTTCGACTCCTATGGGAGAGTGCCTTACCTCTTCTTTGGTCTATAATGGTTGTGATGTGACTATTTGTGGGCATGTATTGTCGGTGGATTTAGTAGAGTTACAAATCCGGGACTTTGATGTCATTCTTGGTATGGACTGGTTGAGTCATTGCCATGCTTTGGTAGATTGTCATAGAAAGCGGGTCTCATTTGCTATGACTGATATGCCTACTTTTGTGTTTGATGCGGCTAAATCTATGTTTGTTATACATGTTATTTCTTCTTTAAAGGCTAGAAAAATGTTATCTAAAGGGTGTGCGGGGTACTTGGCGTATGTGGTAGATTCAAGTAAGAAATCCCCTGAATTAGCTCATGTCCCGGTTGTTAGTGAATTTATTGATGTGTTTTCAAGTGAGTACTCTATGCCTCCGGATAGGGAGGTTGAGTTTTGCATTGACCTAGTGCCCGGTACCTCACCTATTTCGAAAGCACCCTATAGAATGGCTCCGACTGAGTTGAAAGAGTTGAAGACTCAGTTGCAAGAGTTGTTAGACCGGGGTTTTATTCATCCAAGTATGTCACCTTGGGGAGCATCGGTTTTATTTGTTCGGAAGAAGGATGGCACCTTGAGATTATGTATCGACTATCATTTGTTGAACCAAACAACCATCAAGAATAAATACCCTCTTTCGCATATTGATGACTTGTTCGATCAACTTCAAGGTTCCATGATCTATTCTAAACTTGATTTAAGAAGTGGATAGCATCAGTTGAAGATTAGACCGGATGACATTTCAAAGACAGCCTTCAGAACGAGATATGGTCATTATGAGTTTATGGTTATGCCTTTCGGGTTGACTAATGCTCCGACCGTATTCATGGATATGATGAACCGGATCTTCAAGCCGTGTCTTGACAGCTTTATAGTGGTTTTCATTGATGATATCCTTGTTTACTATAAATCCCGAGAAGAGCATGAGAATCACTTGAGGATTGTCTTATCCCTTCTTCGTGAGAAGCAGTTGTTTGCCAAGTTCAGCAAGTGCGAGTTTTGGCTCGAGCAAATCTCTTTCTTGGGGCACGTGGTGTCAACTTTGGGAATTTCCGTGGATCCTTCAAAAATCGAATCCATAGTCAATTGGAAGCAACCTTCAACTGTGACAGAGGTTCATAGATTTCTTGGTTTGGCGGGGTATTATAGAAGGTTCATTAAGGGATTTTCTCGAATTGCAACTCCGTTGACGAGGCTGACTCAGAAGGATATACCTTTTGTGTGGGATTCCAAGTGTGAAGCAAGTTTTTTTGAATTGAAGAAGAGGTTGACATCAGTTCCCGTTCTTATCCTTCCGGATGGTTGCGAGAACTTCGTTATATTCAGTGACGCCTCGAAGGAAGGATTGGGATGTGTTCTAATGCAAAGTGGGAAAGTAATTGCGTATGCCTCTCGGAAATTATCACCGGCAAAACATAATTACCCTACCCATGACATGGAATTGGCTGCGATTGTGTTTGCGTTACATAAGTAGAAGCACTATCTTTATGGGGCAAAATTTGAAATTTTTATCGATCACAAAAGTTTGAAATATCTGTTTACTCAAAAGGAGTTGAATAACCGGCAAAGATATGGTTAGAGTTACTGAAGGATTATGATTGTGTGATTTCGTATCATCCGGGAAAGGCCAATGTAGTTGCGGATGCGATTAGCCGAAAGGCTTATTTGTCAACTTTGAGTTCCCGAGAGTTAAGACGTGAGTTAATATTTGCGAATGTACGAGCAGTTCCTACCTTGTATGGAGATTTGATGGAAGCTCAACAAAGTGATCCGGAGTTGAAGAAAATTTTGGGGCAAGTGCAAGATGGAAAAGTCGGGGAATTTGCATTGAATAGAGATGGAGTTTTGACTTTTCAAGGTAGAATTTGTGTTCCTTCATCACTGGAGATCAAGAGGCGTGTGTTAGAGGATGGCCACAAATCCAAGTTTGCTATTCATCCGGGTAGTACGAAGATGTACCAAGATTTGAAATGAGGATATTGGTGGAATGGGATGAAGAGAGAGATAGCGGATTTTGTATCTAAATGTTTGACGTGTCAACAAATCAAGGCCGAGCATCAGAGATCGGCGGGGCTACTTCAACCGTTAGATATTCCGAAGTGGAAATGGGAAGGAATTTCAATGGATTTTGTAACCGGTTTGCCTCCTACCGCGAAGAAGACGGATGCTATTTGGGTTATCATTGATAGATTGACAAAGTTGGCTCATTTTCTTCCGGTGTCAACAAAGTACTCGATGGAGAGGTTAGCTCAACTGTATATGCAGGAGATTGTTAGACTTCACGGAGTTCCAGTTAGTATTGTTTCCGATAGAGATCCAAAATTCACTTCTAGATTTTGGAGGGCATTGCATGAAGCTTTGGGGTTTAAGTTGAGTTTTAGCACGGCGTTTCATCCTCAAACAGATGGTCTGACTGAGAGAACCATTCAGATACTTGAGGATATGTTACGGGCTTATGTGATGGAATTTCATTTATCTTGGGAGGATCATCTACCGTTGGTTGAGTTTGCTTACAACAACAGCTACCGGTCTAGCATAGAGATGGCTCCGTATGAAGCGTTGTATGGTAGAAAGTGCAAATCTCCTATGTGTTGGGATGAGGTTGGTGAATCTAAGCTTTGGGGTCCGGATTTGGTTAGAGATTCAACGGACAAAATCAAGGTGATCCGAGATAGGTTAAAGACGGCTCAGAGTAGGCAGAAAAGCTACGCCGATAATAGAAGACGAGACTTATCTTTTCAGGTTGGTGACTTAGTGTTCTTGAAGATCTCTCCGAGGAATGGAATTAAAAGGTTTGGGAACAAAGGGAAGTTAGCTCCGAGATTTGTTGGTTCGTTCGAGATCTTAGAAAAGATTGGGGAATTGGCTTACCGGTTAGCGTTGCCTCCATCTTTTTCATTGCTTCATGACGTATTCCATGTTTCTATGTTGAAGAAATATTGCCACGATCCCTCCCATGTTTTGAGTTCTCCTCCCGAAGAGATTCAAGCGGATATGTCATATGTTGAGGAACCGTTGAGAATATTGGAGTTTCAAGTTAAAGAATTGAAAACTAAGAGCATCCCGATAGTGAAGATACTATGGAAGAATTATACCATCGAAGAGGCTACTTGGGAGCTAGAGTCGGAGATGAGAGGAAAATACCCTTGGTTGTTTGAGCGTGCAAGTAAGTCATTCAAAATTCGGGGCAAATTTTCTTTAAGGGGGAGTGAGTGTCACGACCCTAATATTAGGCACCATTTTAGCACACGTTGAGCGTGTGGGGTTGGGGTTGTAGTTTATAATTTATGTCTTTTATGTTACTTGCTAAGTTTATGTGCTCATTTTATGTCTTTGATGATTTATGTGAAGTTTAGGGTGGTTATGATTTAATTTTAATAATTTAGGGTCTAAATGGAATAAAAAGAAAGTGTTGTGGTGAAAGTAGAATATTTGAAATTTTAAATAAAATAATTATAAAATGTTGAGGTGCTTTTGTGTCAAGGGTGAAAGTGTAAGGTTGTTAAGTAGGTAAAATAAAAGTGGAAGGGGCTTAGGCGAAAATAGTGGGAAGTCCTTCTTTGTTTATTTCCATGGGAAAGTTAATTGACCTCATTTCATATCTTTTCTATGTTCTTAACCAAGAAGAAAAAGCCAAACCCTAACCTTCCCTTCATAAATTCCTAGAAAATCCAATTCCTTTTCGTTTCTCGATATGATCGCATATTATTGTTCGTGACGCCGAGGAGAGCGCATCTAGCCGGAAAAAGAATTACGTATTTTTGAATTATTCCGGTAAGTTATTATGACTTCCTTCATTTTATGATCATTCAAAGTAAAATATGATATAGATGTTGTATAAATTGTTTTGGAATTTTGGTATATGTTTCTTTGAGCTAAAATGGTAATGGAAGGAGCTGCAAATTTCTTGGTGATGGTATGGTGGAATACGTATAAAAGATTGTATTAATTGGAGCTAAATGTTGAAGGAATTGGTATAATTTTACATGCATGGAAGTTTAGCCATGTTTCTTGAGTAAAAATGCTAGGAAGATGATATGGATACATCTTAATTTGGTTGAGAGGGGTAGGAAATGGTTTGGTATGTTTTACTGATATTTAGTACCTATTTTGGTACCTTAGAAACAAAGTAAATTGGTAAATGAAACTTGGTTTTGGCTGTTGCTGAAGTTCAACTTCTGGTGCTGATTTTGGCCTGCGCACGAGTCATGCCCCTTGGCACGAGTCTTGCCCTTTTCCTACTCATGACAACGACTTTTGCATTTGTTGTCACCCGTGCTTCTTTAATTGGGGATGCAATGGCACAAGTCGTGCCATAGGGCACGAGTCGTGCCATACCCTGTCAACTCTGAATCATTTTCCAAGCCTTAAAAACTTAATCTACCTAGGATATAATTGAACCCTCTTTAACTATAATTAAAGTAGAACACTTTAGCTATACAATGATGTCTTACTTGGTCAAAATGGATTTGTGGAAGTGGTTTAAATATTGTTCGGAAAATGGTTGGTAGACTTGATTTGCAACTTAACCAAAGTGAATCAAACATGGTAAATTGAACTTGGACCTTTATAGAGGTTATGAATTGTTGCATATTGAACATGTAGGGCTTGTTGGTTATACATTGTGGCCTTACTTGAGTTCATATCCATGGTTTGTGCTATAAATAGTGTATGAAATGTATTTTGCACTATGGTATTGATTTAAACATGAGTATGATTACCATGTTGTTCTTTAAATATCCCTTTGGTGGATTTATTTTCAAGTAATTATTATGTGCTTGAAGCCTTACAGAGTTGCTAGAATCTTATATGGTTCCCTGAAAAACGGGTCTTATAAGATGTGAATATGCCTACGCAGTTAACAAATGAGTGGAGTTTTATCTCCCAATGTTGTACGACTTATTGTTCAGACGGAAAAAGGTAAACCATGGTAACATAAGGTGTTTACAGCTTTTCCAATGTGTTATATGCACCTTGTTATGTGTTGCATCTTACTTGGCATATTGTTGCATTCATAATAGATTATTGAGATTTATTCTCACACTTCTCCCTTTAATGTTTTAGATTGCTCTGAGACAGGCGGACCGACCCAGTAAGGTCGGAGAGGAGTTTGGAAGTGGTCTTTTGGGATTGTCAGGAGGGTATGTATAGGTGGTGGATGTTGAAAGTTGTATTTTGGTATCACTCCTTTGTTGGAGTTTGTTTATATAACAACTTTTGTATAACTTATATTTGAAAGGTTTGTAACTTAAACAAGTATGTTTTTCAAAGTTGGTTCAAGTCTTTTCCTCCAAGTGGAGATGATCCAAGTTAGTATTTGAATGGTAATGTTAAAGTTGTGTTCTTTTCAAGTTAAGTCAATGTTTTTAAATTTTAGGTGGTTTTGTATAGTAAGAGGACCCTCCCGCTCGGGGCACGAGCTAGGGTTCCGGGTCGGGGTCCCCACACTTATATTCCATTTGTGCCCAAAATTATTCCACCTAAAATTCAATTTCAATAGACAAGAAATTGACCAAAATAATTTGGCACCGTTTGTAGGAACTTTGGTTTTTTAAGTTTGCTAAAAAGATTCCAAGATGAGCAATCCTAGTTCAAGTCAAGATACTCAGAATGTTGCAGGAAGGACTGGAGCACTTAGAACATCTGGAGCCTAAGTTTCACATACACTTGAAATGCCTCCTCAACAATCTTTACCGATTGTCACCTCTTCAGCTGTAATTCCTCAGGAGATGACCTTTGATTTTGTTACTAACCTAACCAAGATGATGGATTACTTGAAGAATCAGCACGAAACTCAACAGCATACCAACCAGATGTTGTTAAATGCTATTACCCATCTTCAACAAGCATTTGCCCAAGGTCCTGGAACACCTCCAGTGTCAAGCACAATATTTCCAGTGTCAAGCACAATATCTCCATTACAACCTAGACATTTCAAGAAGCCATGTGACACAGACTAATAGCATTGTTACTAATCCGTGCTCCACTTTGCCAACCTCAATACCATTATTTCAGACACCATCTTCAGGATTAACAGGGGGTTTTACAAATTATGCATATACCTTTGTTAATCCTAATCCTAATAACTTTAATGCAGAAAATTCCGTGGCTAGACAACTTCATGAATTAAGGGAAATGGTCATGAACGTTCCATGTGTGGCATCTCCCATGCATAGATCATCTCCAACATGCTACAACGATACCCATTTTGTACCTGCTATTGCCTATTGTAAGTACGCCGATCCAATTCGCTCCCTTTTCGATGCATTTTAATGCAATAAAATTGCATTAAGGGGCATTTTGGTAAATTCCCGGTCTACTCCGAGACTTTCGGAAACCTTTCATAAGTTTCTCGCGAAGGAAGTACCTTTTGGTACTTTGCTCGTGCTAAAGGACCTCCTGGGAATAAACCTTTTTGGACCTTTTGGGTATTTAGCCCTAAATATTCCAGAAACTGGTTTTGGCGCCAAAAGCAGTTGGTGGCACCTTGTGTCACGCGACAATTCGAGGCTTGGAAAATGGTTATAGAAGGTTGTGCGACAACAATGTGACCATCAACTGCAGCCAATAAATAAGACCCTACCCCTCTTAGAAATGGATCCCAACTTCACACACTGTTACTCTACCAAAATTGCAGCGTAACACACACACCAAACACACACTTCCCTCTCTCTCATCCCAATCCATCTCTAATTCCCCCTAATTCAACCCACTTCCTTCCATCACCTCTTAGATCCACTTTTAACTAATCCTTTCAAGCTCTCCAGGACCAGAAGCTGCTGTAGAAGGGTTTTGTACCTAACTTAGTACAGAATTTGTGGAAGCAACAAGGGTAACACCCTCAATTCCCTTTTCCCTCTCTCTTCTACCTTGTTCCTTTTATAATTCCATTCTTTTCCCTTCCTTGGATTCAGTAATCAGGCTCCATCCGTCTTGATTACTGAATCCCAACCGCAATCTCTCTGTTTAACAATGTTGTTTTGGATAATTGTTTGTTTATAGTTGAATATTTGTTGAAATTGGTATTTAGATCCCAAGGGAGTGTGGATCTCTCCATATCCACACCCCCTTGGTTGAATTGTTGTTAATTGCATATTTCAAAGCTTATCTAATTGATCAATTGGATCTATGTTGGTTATTGGTGCTGTTGTGTTCGAATCTGTAAGTCTCTGCAGACGGACATTGTGTGTCACGCGACACATCGCTCATGGGTGATCCTGTGTCACGCGACACATCTGGTCACTCATGTCTTGTGTCACGCGACACACTATGTCTGTTTGCAGAGATCCTTTTCCCTTGTAATCTGTTCTGATTTGTTGCAATGGGGATGTGGCCTCCCTGAATAAATGGTTCACAAGTTGTAAGTTTCCAAGTTCATGTTAATAAAATTCATTTTTACTACCTTTGTTTATTGTCAATGCTTGCGCACATTTATGAATTAATTGGATGTTTAGTTAGAAAGACTCGTCCACAGACGAGGTGTGTTGGGTAACTCTCGGTTCTTCCCAACACGTAACCTGACCCCCGGACCCATTTTCTCTCAATGGTTTTTCAAAGTGCACCTCTAAAGCATGGCGTGGCGACTCCTTTTTCCTTTTTCATCATTCGAAATTAAACAAAAATTTCGTTTGGGCGAGCGCACATTCAGTGGCGACTCTGCTGGGAATACACTTTTGAAAAATTGTTTTTCAAAATTAAGAGGGTCAAACTTTCATTCGACTAAACGTCCAACATATCCATCCTTGTGTGCATCATTGACGATCTCTTGTAGTACATGTGTTTTATTGATTATGAGACTTGTGAGCCTTTTTATGTCTTTTGTGGCCATTTTGTTGTGCTTTTGCTATTTGTGCTTTGCCCCTTGCCATGGAGAAGCAGGGGCTAATTTCATTTTGCATGGAATCTGGTTCAGTGACCACTCCAGTCGTGCGACATCTATGTCCAATGTCCTGTGTCACGCGACAGGAATGGTCACTGAACATGAATTCAGAAGCTGGTTTGAGGGCAGTCCCTTGAATCAAAAGTAGCTCAGTTGATTGTTGTACCCCTTATTCCCTGTGAATGTGTGTGTGTTCTCTTTTTCTTTCAAAAATAAATAAAACAAAGTAATAAAAAAATTTGTTTTTCGTAAATAAAAGAACATAGTCATCCGCACACTACACCACGTAGATTTAGAACCCCTCGGGTGCGATTGACGGTATCGCGGACGGTGATAATATTCGCCTACGCTTGAGCGCCTAATGTCAAACCCATCCCCCTAGCGCGTTATAGGTGGCACCACACTTAAACCTTACCCACAATTGGTTTTGATACAACATTTTTTAATCACACCAAAATGAATTGTTTTTGAAACTTACAATAGGTCCTTATACCTTCCGCAAAACCTCGCACCTTGTGGGCATGTTGCCAATGCAACATGGTTTCACGTGAGGACACATCACTCTCGTGGCATGTTCTAACGAGAGATCATGCCACATTGTCAACGTGCACCGACGAGAGGTTATGCCGGATTTTTCTTTGAAATTCTTCAAGAATACCCGTTATGCTGCCCAAATTTCCCTAGAAATTTGGACAACCTCTCCGTCCCATACGGTGTTTAGGTTTTGCTTAGGTATCATCACCTATTATAGATTCCAATACAAAGCATTTAGTGTGATTTGAATGTTGCGTCCTTAGGTTTCCCCAAGGTGTAGTTTGCGTGAATAAAGGCTCTCCTTTCCCAACCGTACCTAGGATTTAAAACACCGATTTATACTTGAAGATAAATAAAATTATTTGCGCGAGTCTGTCCCTCTTTTCCTTTCCCTCTCGCGTATTTCCTCAAAATCTCCCTTCACCACCTCATGAAGCCATATCTACCCTCTATAGAGGTGACAAGTTGAGTGCGTGCTCTGTTATCCGGTGCTCATTTAGTTCGTGTCTCCGGAATATTTGCAGTTTCTACGAAGTTCTCATCTGTTCTGCTTTTCAAGATGTCTGGTGCAAAAGATATACCATCCGCTCAGTCTGAAATTCCTCTCACTCCGGGTCAGTTGGACATGAGTGATTTGTCAGTGGCAGAGTTGCGAGTTGCTCTTGAGGCTGCTATGGTTCGTGAATGTAAGGCCCAATTGCTCGCCCAAGTTGCTAAAGCCCAGAAGAAGAAATGCACGCCAGATTTGTAGAAGTGATGCGCGTCCGAGAGATCACAATAATTCGTCACGAAGATGGGTCATAGGAAGAGATCATCGGTAATAATAGTGTTGAGCATGGAACTGGAAATGTGATGAAAGGGATAAATGAGGATGAGCAAGATAAGACTCTTTCCCCGGCACCTCAAGTGGTCCAAGCTCAGATTCCAGACAGACAACCGATCCCCAAGATTTTTAGTTCTCTTAATCAAATTGGGTTGCAGAATCAATATCAGCCAGATTCCCAAGGATCGTGTCATTTTGTGAACGGCCATTCCAACCAGAAAGGATCACTGCCATTCCACTCTGATCAAGCTCCCCTTCAAGGAAGTGTTTCCCAACCACTAATGAATTCATATGGCTTCAACTTATCATCCCCACATGATTAGCATTCAGGACCAGCCTCATATGTAACTGTGAATCAGATGTCTTTCATTCCTGCTGTAAACCCTATCCAGCAAAGAACGCCAATACCTGGGTCCCCTCCAAAGGCAGTTCAGATGGAAAGGAAGAAACCGTACTGGGGTAAGGTGGGAATGCCTATGAATCAATTCCTTAAGGTTTTGGTGAGCGGAGGACTGGTTCAGCCACTAGCCAATTATAGCCCTCCTCATAACAACATAAAGCCGGATCCAAGCAAATATTGTTACTATCACCAATATCCGGGCCATACCACTTGTGAATGCAGATAGTTGAGGGTGATCATCCAGGAACTCATTGACGAAGGAAAGATCAAAATGGGTTCCCATGAGGAAAGTGATGTCCAGAGTCAGGGTCGGTTTCCATCGCGCAAACAGCGAGAATTTGATGACCTGGGAATAACAACCGAGGAAGCTTTCCATGGGTTGATGCGAAGGGGAATGATAAAGCCGCTTGATAATTATCATGCCATCAAACCCAGTTCGGGTTTGGATCACAGCAAATATTGTTACTATCATCAATACCCTGGGCATGTAACCAATGATTGTGTCCTTCTAAAGGTACTCATTCAACAGCTGGTTAATGAAGGCAGAATTGAGAAAGCTCCTCCCAAGGTGGTTACCAATCCTTTCCCGCAGTTTCAAGGACATCCCATGTGAAGAAGTCAGTCAGTCAGGCATTGTAAGGTCTAGATTATTTGATAGCGAATGTCTCTTTTTATGATTTGAGTCTATTTTATCCATGTTATGAGTCTTTTATTTCAATAATAAAATATTTGTTTCTATTCTTGCTAGACTCGAGGCATCACTTGCACACCCACGTTATATTTAATTGAAATGGTCGTATTCTACATAATCACTTGTGCTTCTCAATTACTAATGCTTTGAAATGACTAATATTTAATTGATCAGAGTGTGAAAATCGACTGGTATCTTTTTCAAACTGGGGCATATCAACTCCCCACCTCGTTTCTCATATGCTCACCATCTCGTTGTTCAATGAATTTGCATGGATCTTCCTCAAAGTAAGCTCAAGCAAGCAATGAAGACTCATCCGGTATGGACTGCGACTGAAACCTTCACCCATAGGAAAGCCATTACCTCACCTCACTAAATAATACCCCTTCGGTTCAAGATTGGCATGTTTTGAAACCCATTTAGCCATCGCCGGGAGAAGAGGGACTATCCTTGGGGCTCCCATGATTCAAAAAGAAGATCGACCATTTCCAAGTTCAATGATGACGGAAAGCAATGATCCATCCTGGGGACTAGCTAAAATTCTCCTCTCAGAAATAAAATTGAAAAAAAGAGAGAGAGACCAAAAAAAATATATAAAAAAAAGAATAAAAAAAAATTAAAATAAAAAAAATAAAAAAAAGAAGAAAAAGAAAAAGAAAAAAAGAAAAAGAAGAAAAGAAAAGAGCCTAGTCCCCAGTGATTCTCTCGAAAGCAAAAGTCAAAGGATCTGGTCGTTACTCAAAAGGAGTCTCAGAGTGAATAAAGAGACAGCATGAATGTCCCCTTACCATTACCTCTAACAAATCCCAAGCCGTCCTCTCGATTGTAGAGGACATTCCCATTACCGTTACCCTTGCCTTTGGCCAAAGCCAAGATTGACCTCATTCTTAGAGGCAATGAAGATGCAATCATTGATTCCCTCACCATAGAAATCCCAAACACATACCCAAAAGCCAACCTCTCATATTTAGAGGTTCAGTCAGCAAAAGGCCCATCCGACCTCCTGTCTTAGGAGGTCATGATTTTCCAAATTACCCGAAGACCGATCGAAATCCTGAAGCCCAGCCGCAGTTCCTACCAGATAGCAGTTTCGGATTGTCAATCGAAGATTGTGCAAGTTCCACCCGTTCATTCGACATTTCATGTGAGCATGTTCCATTTTTCCTCCGCAAAACACCTCCCGTGAATGTCCCACTGGGGCTTCGCATCTGTATCCTTCATCGACGCTCCAAAGAAACTCATGCGTCTAGTCCCCTCAAAGACCGTCTCCATACACAGATTCACTTTCCATCATTCGGAGTTTGATTCTCGACATCAGTTGGTTTTCTCCTCATGATTAATTGAAACATTTGTTCATGTCTGCTTTGGTGTTTGAATAACCCGAACATCAATAAAGGGTTTTAAGCAGCCTTGTGATCATCGTGAATAAGACAGGTTTTCAAGTATCTCGGCAAGTCTTCTTCTCTACATTTTTAGGGATATAGAGCTAAACACTGTACTTCTGTCAAGCAGGGGCTTCCATACACTTTCCACACCTTGCAATGCTTATACTCTCCCAAAAGAGTTAAACCCAAAAAATGAGAGTGCCATACACAAGTCCGGGATCTATTCCCACCTTTCGACAAACGTGCCCCTGCACATAAACATTCCTAAGTCTTGTCCGCCGACTGATTGACTGAAGCTTGAAGGAAGATCTCCTCCTGGGTTACATGACGTGTTGTTTGCATTGAAACTACTTGCTAAACTGGGGACTTGGGAAAGAAAAGGAAAATTGATGTGTGCATGTGCGTAAATACTGGAGCTTGCTTTATAATATCGATCCTTGGGATTGGATTTGTTACTTAAGGCCTACTTTATGTTGGGACTGATGAATTTCTTACCCTAAGCAAAAGGGAGAGGTCTTGAGGCAATGTGGAAACTTGGTTTGGAAGAACTGTCAGCATGACTTGTTATGTCACGCGACAAAATGTGCACATGCTGTCTTGAGTCGTGCGACACCATGAGTCCAACACCAGACATCAGTAAGCTGCAACTTGTTCTGTACCAGGGCACGCCCCACCTTGTCCAAAGCTGCAAACAACAAAGCCATCACCCTGCAAATAAACCTGGGAGAGGGGTTCATTCAGCTCGCATACACAATCACCATACACATACAAACCGTTATCCCATATATACATACCATATATAATCCAAACCACTCACATCAATGCCATAACCATTCAAAAAAACCATTCCTTCTCATTTTTCCAAAAAGTGGACTTGTGCAAACAGCAAAAACTAATAATAATGTACTAAGACTAGGAAGTGCAAAGCAAATATGTTTTTTTACAAAAAAAAAAAAAGAAAATAAAAGAGGAGTGTTTGTCTGTTTTCTTCAAAAAGGAGGTACAACAATCAAAAGGAGCTGTGATTTGGTCCAAGGGGCTACTCCGAACTATCACCTTCAGAAACGTAGTCATCTCCATCATCATCAGAATCACCATCATCGGCTTCTCCCTCGCTATCCTCCCCATCTGCATCATTTCCCTCAGCATGTGCATGATCCGGATCAACAACAGGATCGCGGTAAATGACGGGATCATCACTGAAAAGCTCGTGAACAGCGGGGATAGCCATAGTCTCAATCTCGTGAGGATCCCCAAGAGTATCATCACTCTCACTCTCAGAACTAGAAGGAATGGGGGGACGTCGAGAGGCATTCTTGGTCCTGGGTTTATGAGGATCACCCGCAGTCGTATCAGTCCAAGACCTCTTCCTGTCAAGCAAGCTGGGCGTAGAATCATCATCCGAGATCCGAGCCAAGCACCGCTCTCTCCAGTAACGAGCACTCCTCTCCAGCTGCTCGATCATATCCATGGATCCAGTGTAGTACCGAGCAAAACTCCAGTGAATGTCAGTCGAGACCTGGTACAACCAGGCAAAAGAAGAATCAGAGACCAGTCATGACAAAAGGACAAGGGATATAAATAGTTCAAAGCAATAAAGAAAGGAAAGATAGTGCTTACAGATCGGGTTCCCTAAGGAAGCTGAAAATAAGGATAGATCCTGCTGATATCAAGGGGAGCCCGTCTCAAGTGATCCCCATCCTAAAAGTCAACAAAGGGAGGAGGCAAGGGTGCGTCTACCACAAATCCAGTAGAAGGGCCTGCGCCCTGAGCATCATGCCTCGGCACAACCTGCGGTGACCTCAATCTCGTCGCAACATAAGCTCCATAATCCCCCTCAGTAGTATTGTTGAACGCAGCCTCCCCCTGGACCAAAGAAACCACATCATCCAGTTTCCGAGGAAACCATATATCCGCCAGAGGATCAACCGGGACCCTAACAATAGTATCGGGACCGTGCTGTCTGCAAACCCGCTCTCCCAAGTACAAAGCATCACCAGACAGGCCTACGAGAAGTTTGGGGCACTCGATAAAATGTATAGCATGTCCTAGATCAAGCTCAGCATACCGATCAACCCAGGGGAACAGATTCAGACTCCCGGGAGTCCATCGCAAGCAAACCATAGTATCAGGGTAAGAAGCGATCACCCGTCCTCTGGTATCAGCTGTCCGGACCTTCTGCCGCACGTCCTTCACCCAGCATCTCAGGGCAGGAAATAAAGTGGCCGGGTATGCCTCCTGAACCCGCCAAGCATAACAACCGAAGACCTCGTAGGCCCAAGCCTGAGAAAGAAAAAATCAAAGCAAGTTAGATGACAGTGATGAATAACAGAAATTTCCATGTCAAAGGAATAGTCGAGAAAAGAAATACCTCAAAAGCTAAATGACAGAAGTTGAAGGACTTTGCCTCCCCCCTGCTGATGTCATCCAATGCCAAGTATATCTCAGCAAGTCCGGCCTCACCCCAAGATAAAGTCCCAATAGCATCCCAAACTCTCAAAAGCTCCAACAAAGAAACTAAGGCAGAAGACGTGCCATTGATGAAAAGCATGTCAGAGAAACCAACCCATACAAAAGCTCTAGCCAACCTCTCAGCCCTCAGCCGGCCCTCCTCAGTGTCAGCCATATCAACCGGATAACCCCTGCTCTGCACAGAAACATGGCTATGAAGCTCCCCCAGCTCGTATCTGTTCCCCTTATTATCCTTGGGAACAAAGCCAACCAGCTCCATAAAGTATGCCTCAGTGGGAGGCTGAGGGTCATCTACAAGTGCAGGCTCCACCAGGTATAAAGGCTCAGCAGTAAAGGGAAGACCGGTGATAGTGGCGAAGTCATACGGCGTGACCGTCGCCTCTCCCCAGGAAAAATGAAAAGAATGGGTAATCTCCCACCAGAACTCTCAGAACGCCTTCACTAACTCAATGCTCCGCTGTGTATCCCCGATGGCTTTCGCCATCTCAAAGAATCGACTAAGCCCTGCAGCATACACCAAGCCCTTCGGCGAATGCTCCATCTCCTGGCTGCCGGGCAAGAGATCCTACAACCTACCAACGACCTCCGGTGAGCCTCGGGTGCGCAACTCCTACAGGTAAACACAGCACAGGTATGAATATCTCAATTTTTTCTAAAAAGAAGCATGTCAATAAATTGTTCCTAATTGCAATTTCGTACTTCCCCTTTTCCCAAGTAAAATTAGGGTTGAAACATTTAACATGCATCCATAATTTCTCATAGCTCAGAACCATGCAGCAAACTCATGATTTCGTAGGAAAAAGCTCGAACCTTTTGACACAAAACTCGATTTTCAATGCAATAAAAGGCAAGGGTTACAAAAATACCTTATTATTCTTCCCGGGCACAGACATATGTTCTTTGAGTTGTGAATAGAATTCTCCTCTCACTGCCTGAGGGATGAATGGCCTCTGATTCCGCTAAACATTCTTCCTATAAGCGGACAATTGAGCCTGTTGTGGCCCCTTCTTTGTAGGATGTGCTCGAGGAGACATTATTGCAAACTAAACTAAATCAACACCCTTGATTTGCTTGATTTCCCTTGAATTCGTATGTATGGCTTGCTTCTCCTCTCAAAAACGCTCATCTCCCTCTGAAATGTGTTTTCAAAATGAAGACTGTTCAGCGTTATAAGGGTCTGGTCATTGGCTTTATTACGTCGTGCGACACAACGTGACCCATTGGCCAAATTTTCCAAAAACCACCCTTGAGGCATGCTTTGTAGATTCCTCTGCAGGTACAATGATCAACTAAGCACCGTCAAAAGACTACCCCTCTGAGCAAAAGCCGAGACAAAGATTCCAAATCTGTCAGTCTCCCCAAGCAACACTCATCAGTAGCATCAACCCCGCTGCATAAGCATCAGCAAAAATCCGCTCCCTAGCAAGCAAAAATCCCGTCCTACCAAGCGAAGTTCCTGACCCCAAAGTCAACCAACCGTCAACAAAGACCGTACCTCGCACAGCAAAGCAGAAATGCATCAACGATAGTAGCATCAGACCCCCCAGCAGCTACACCTATCCCTAGCAGAATCAACAGTAGCGTGAGTCCCCTAGCAGCTACCCTTCACCAACACCCAGCAGTAGCATGAGACCCTCTGGCAGCTAATCGCCACCACCAGTTGCAGCATGAGTCCCCCCGGCAGCTACAACCTTTCATCGACAGCGGTAGCATGAGACCCTCCGACAGCTACTCGCCACCACCAGTTGCAGCATGAGTCCCTCCGGCAGCTACAACCTTTCATCGACAGCGGTAGCATGAGACCCTCCAGCAGCTACTCGCCACCACCAGTTGCAGTATGAGTCCCTCCGGCAGCTACAACCTTTCATCAACAGTGGTAGCATGAGACCCTCCAACAGCTACTCGCTACCACCAGTTGAAGCATGAGTCCCTTCGGCAGCTACAACCTTTCATCAACACCGGTAGCATGAGACCCTCTGGCTGCTACTCGCCACCACCAGTTGCAACATGAGTCCCTCCGGCAGCTACAACCTTTCATCGACAGCGGTAGCATGAGACCCTCCGGTAGCTACTCGCCACCACCAGTTGCAGTATGAGTCCCTCCGACAGCTACAACCTTTCATCGACAGCGGTAGCATGAGACCCTTCGGCAGCTACTCGCCACCACCAGTTGCAGCATGAGTCCCTCTGGCAGCTACAACCTTTCATCGACAGCGGTAGCATGAGACTCTCCAACAGCTACTCGCAACCACCAGTTGCAGCATGAGTCCCTCCGGCAGCTACAACCTTCCACCATCCGCAGTAACATCAGTCCCCCCGACAGCTACAGGTAAGCACAGTAAAGGTATGAAAGCACATCTCTACCCTTCCTTGCTTCTTGTCAGTTTCCTTATTTCGAACTACGATTTGGGTTGATTCCCTCCTAGGGATACGCAGGAATCCTTTCTCCAAAGGTCCAGCCACCCGATCTCCCCAGATCACTGTCCTGCCCTCCTCTTTATCCCTTGACCGCTCATTGGGATTGGGTCTTATTTTATCGACAACCTCACTTCTTCCATAAGTGACGTTTCCGAGGGGCACTGTAAGTACGCCAATCCAATTCGTTCCCTTTTTGATGCATTTTAATGCGATAAAATTGCATTAAGGGGTGTTTTGGTAAATTCCTGGTCTACTCCGAGACTTCCGAAAACATTTCATAAGTTTCTCGCGAAGGAAGTACCTTTTGGTACTTTGCTCGTGCTAAAGGCCCTCCTGGAAATAAACCTTTTTGGACCTTTTGGGTATTTTGCTCTGAATATACCAGAAACTGGTTTTGGCGCCAAAAGCAGTTGGTGGCAACTTGTGTCACGCGACAAGTCGAGGCTTGGAAAATGGTTATAGAAGGTCGTGCGACACAATGTGACCATCAACTGCAGCCTATAAATAAGACCCTACCCCTCTTAGAAATGGATCCTAACTTCACACACTGTTACTCTGCCAAAATTGCAGCATAACACACACACCAAACATACACACCAAACACACACTTCCCTCTCTCTTATCCCAATCCATCTCCAATTCCCCCCTAATTCAACCCACTTCCTTCCATCACCTCTTAGATCCACTTTCAACTAATCCTCTCAAGCTCTCCAGGACCAGAAGCTGTTGTAGAAGGGTTCTGTACCTAACTTGGTACAGAATTCGTGGAAGCAACAAGGGTAACACCCTAAATTCCCTTTTCCCTCTCTCTTCTACCTTGTTCCTTTTATAATTCCATTATTTTTCCTTCCTTGGATTCAGTAATAAGACTCCATCCATCTTGATTACTGAATCCCAACCGCAATCTCTCTGTTTAACAATGTTGTTTTGGATAATTGTTTGTTTATTGTTGAATATTTGTTAAAATTGGTATTTAGATCCCAAGGGAGTGTGGATCTCTCCATATCCACACCCCTTTGGTTGAATTGTTGTTAATTGCGTATTTCGAAGCTTATCTGATTGATCAATTGGATCTGTGTTGGTTATTGGTGCTTTTGTGTTCGAATCTGTAAGTCTCTACAGACGGACAATGTGTGTCACGCGACACATCGCTCATGGGTGATCCTGTGTCACGCGACACATCTGGTCACTCATGTCCTGTGTCACGCGACACATTATGTCTGTTTGCAGAGATCCTTTTCCCTTGTAATCTGTTCTGATTTGTTGTAATGGGGATGTGGCCTCCCTGAATAAATGGTTCACAAGTTGTAAGTTTCCAAGTTCATATTAATAAAATTCATGTTTACTACTTTTGTTTATTGTCAATGCTTGCGCACATTTATGAATTAATTGGATGTTTAGTTAGAAAGACTCGTCCACGGACAAGGCGTGTTGGGTGAACTCTCGGTTCTTCCCAACACGTAACCTGACCCCCGAACCCATTTTCTCTCAAAGGTTTTTCAAAGTGCACCTATAAAGCATGGCGTGGCAACTCCTTTTTCCTTTTACATCATTCAAAATTAAACAAAAATTTCATTTGGGCGAGCGCACATTCACCTATGCAGAATTACCCAAGAGATTTATTGTCCATCAAATGAAGCAGTACGATGGTACTACAGACCCAATGGAGCATGTAGCACTCTATCTGGAGAAGATGGATGTCATCCATATACCTTTGCCGTATAAAGAAGCCTGTTTATGTCGAGGCTTTGGATCAACATTAACAGGACCAGCCTTAAGATGGCTCATAAACCAACCTTTGGGTTCTATTGGATCTTATGCACAATTAATTGATATGTTTACTAATCAATTTTCTTGTAATAGGGTATTTGAAAAACTTACTAGTGATTTTTATCGGATAACTTAGCAACCTGAAAAAACTCTTAAAGATTATTTGAGCAGGTTCAATAAAGAAGCAGTGGACATACCAAACCTGGACATGTCATCTGCAACTGAAGCATTCAGGATGGGTATCAAGAAGGACTCACCATATTATGAAGACCTAGTCAAAAACCCATGCAAGAAACTTGAAGATGTCAGAACAAGAGCCATTCAATTCATACGTCTTGAAGAAGACATGCTAATCCGAGAGAAGAATGCTAAAGAGACTCCTGTTTATGAAAGAACTGCTAGAAAGGCAGAATCCTCCCATCATAAGCATAATAGGGGAAAACCATATACTAAATTCGAGGATCATAAAATTAATTATATTAAAGATGCTATAGATAATGATGATTCTGAATTTCCAACAATTGATGACTATTGTTTTTCTGTCAATATTGCAGGACTATTATGTGCAATGGACAACTAGGACAAAAAAGCAAGATGGCCCAGGAAGAATGAAAAACCAACAACATGGAAGGATAAGTCTAAATGGTGTGCATACCATGAAGACTTTGGCCATACTACAGACAATTGTATTGCCCTTCGAAAGGAGATCAGTCATCTGTTATCTAAAGGCCATCTTAAGAAATTGCTGGGAAGAAGGAAAGAACATGGTGATACTAAGGATCCCACTCCAGATACACCTCTGTCACCCCCAATGACCACAAAAACTATCAATGTCATCTCTGTAGGCTCGAAAATTTGTGGTACAACTTATTCAGTAGCAAAGCGTCATGCTAAAGATTCAAAAGAAGACAAACTCAATACACCAGTCAGGTCATCTTAAAGATGTGAAGATTCACAAATAACCTTTGATCAAGATGACAAAGCAGATATCATAGGTCCACACCATGATGGACTAGTAATCACCTTGCAGATAGCAAATTGCAAGGTGAAAAGGTTCCTTATCGACAATGGCAGTTCTGTCAACCTAATGATGCTCAGCACCTTGAAGGAAATGGGCATTCCAGACTCTGAAGTTGTAAAGAACTCTTCTGTGTTAATTGGATTCAGTGGTGAAACCAAGCGAACAATGGGATAAATCTGATTACCTATATATGTTCAAGGTGTCAATTGTATGGAACGATTTTGTGTTATAGATTGCCCGTCTTCATATAATATTATCCTAGGCAGGCCATGAATACATAATATGATGGCCATACCATCTACATACCATCATTGTGTCAAATTACCAACACCGTGGGGTTTAATCACGCTTAAAGGAGATTAGCAGATAGCCAAGGAATGTTACAAGACCTCCATGATAGCCTCATCTGCATCTTATCAAAAATAGCAATCAAAGATGACCTTATATCTTCCAATGTTAAAATCATTGCAAGTGCCATATCATTCACATTCTTAACTAGGTTCCGAAGAAGGTAAACTCAAGAGTAGATGCCATATCTTGATATTCAGCATGTCAAGCAACTTGAGGTCTAGATCATAATAGTCAGACTGGGGGCATCTCGATTATTAAAGTCTGGAGGATACGCAAAGTCTTCTGATGAGGGAAAAATTATCCTATGTTATGTAAGTCAAACACATATTCAGTATCTTTGATTTCAGGTACACCTTCTTCACTTATTTTGTTTTTTGATTTCCTTTTCTTTCACCTCTTTTATGAAACGCTACTAACTTAAGCATCGGAGGGGTATTAGCTAAGTTAACACCCAACCCTAACATGTTTCTGTTTTGCAAGTCTTCACACACTTATATGTTCAAAATGCAAGAGGAAAGCTTAAATCCATCTACATCACAAGTTGAAGATAGCCCGTGTCCTAGGATGTAAGGTACAAAACCATCCAAACTAATTAAAAGATTATGCGTCATTTCTATAGATTACTTGTTATCTGAAATCATGCATGAGCGCTCGCTTTTCACTACATGTGAACCAAAAGCTTAAGGTTGTAACATTTACATGTTACTCACAACTTAAGGTTGTAACATTGGCAGGTTACTCACAAAGTTCAAAAGGTTATACACATTCAGTGTTTCATACGATCAAAAGAGTACTTGGTTAAGAATCTAATTGTTTCCCTACTACCCAAATTTAGGTCATGCCAACGTTAGCATGGCACGTCAAAAACCAAAAATGTATGCCAACAAAGGCATACCAAATGTATATAGCTAAAATCCAAATTCATATGCCAATAAAGGCATACCAAAATATTACAAATTAAAGAAATTATTTTTGAGGACGCACCCTCAACAAAAACTTAAAAGACTTGAAATTAAAAAATGTTTTTCAACTAAAAAGTTTTTTACTTCTCCCCTTGGCCTGCTTCCGTAATGTTACCATCCTTCTTTTCTCCCTTGTTCTGTTCATATTTACTTTCACCTTGGCCTGCATCTTCAATTTCCATGTTAGCCTCACCAACGGCTCCCTCCAAAGCCGGAGAATTAACTTCATCCCTATCAACAGCCTCTCCAGTATCATCTTCAATAAGCGGCGAACTTCTTCAATATTCCAAGAAAGATGTTTCCCATCTTGGAAATTTTGCATCATTTCCACCTTGGTTTCCAACATTTTCTTTGCGGAATCATTTATAAACTTCTCATTTGCTTCATCTAACTCCTTCAGATGACCATCTTTAATAACGGATAGTCTACCAGTCTGTTCTTCAATCACTTTATACAAATCCTCATTTTATTTACCCTTAGCATCGCATTCATTAGTGTAAGCCCTGGATTCCTTCTCTACCTTATCAGCTCTTGCACTTTCATGCTCGGCCTTTTGATCCAGAGTCTTCACTTTATCTTCCAGAAGCCTTATTTCCTTCACCAGAAATTCGATCAAACCTACATACTGAAGTATTCAATGTGTCAACTAACCATTTAGAAATAGCAGCTTAAGGATAAGAGATGAGAAAATCTTTACCTGATCCTTACACTTTTTAAGTGTATTGTTGATGACTTCAACAGCAGATTCAACATGCCACTCCTCTCCCTTCACCACCCTTATGATTTCAACATCTTCAATCCTTCTCTTTTTGGCCTCAGAACTACTACTCTTAAGCTTGATAGTCTTGGAAGAAGAGCTCTCCATCTTAGGAATGGGCGGCTTACCAACTTCAGCTTTAGCCTCCTTCTTCATCTCAGCCTTTGCCAAAAATTCTAGACATTACCTCATTTTTGGTAAACCCTCCTGCTTGAGAACGACCCACTGTTCAAAGATATTATATAGCATCAGCTGCGAAAATGACAAGCTTCAATATAAAAAAACTAATTAAGATAACATGTACCTGAGGACATCTTGTTGATACTTAAATCCGGTGAAGCTCTACATTCAACCTGCTCACCTTCTTCAGCAATGGCAACCTCAAACTCAACTGGCAAAGGTCTGTATTTGCGGATATCAGTGGATAAACCTAGAATCTTCTTCACATTGGTATAGGTTTCATCACCTTTCTCCGAAAATAGCACACTCAACTTGGATACTGAAAAATCTAAAAAAGAATGATGTCAAACGAGCGCCTTATACATAATTAAAGTGAAGAAAGATAAGCCTAAGCTATACCTTGCGACCTCCATTTTGTAACCAACTCCTTACCCCTTCAAGAGTATTCTTCCTCAGATAAAAATATTTATTCTTCCAACCCCTATCCTGAGCCTCGAAGCCTATTACTAAACTATATACATCAGATTTAACCCTAAAGTTGTACCTATGGGGACTGTGTGACCTAATTTCAGTAGTAAAGGCCAGTTCTTCCAATTCAATAGTTAAACCGGTTTCAAGGGCAAGCCTATCTAGGGTTTGGAGTATCCTCCATCCTACAGGCATTAGTTAGGGATAGGCTAACTTGGTAGCTTTAAAAAATTGATTTACTAAATGGGAAAAGGGAAACTTGAGACCAATGGTGAAGGGGTACTCAAGAAATCTGATCCAATTTTCCGACACAATCAACTGTAAAGAATTTATCTGGAATCAAGAACTCAGTACCTACAAGGAAGGCTTTGTTTTTCACAAGGTTGTCTAAGTAAGATTGCTTAATCGAACTTTTCTCAGAGTTTGATTTGAGAAGTTCTAGATGGGTGAAACCATCAGGAAGAACGGAAACGGCGATTTGCTTACCCTTACCCATGACGAAAGATTGAATGGAAATCAATGAAAGTTAGAAAGAGATTGACTTACCTAAAAAATGTGGCGACAATGGAGGAAACTTTTTTGAATCGCCAACATGAAGAGATGACTTATTTATGTAAGTTATAGGCAGTTATGAGAGCCCTACTACAACTCAAAAGCCTAAAAACCGTCTTCTCAAAGGTCACATCAATTAAATGGGGGGACGCGTGTTAAAAAATTTCTGACTCCTTGGCTCCACCTAAGAGATTCAAAAAATTTGGGGGCAATTGTTTGGGGTAGAAATTTCTTAAACACTGCATTGCCATCTTAGCTCATATGTTCCTTTAGCATCTTGATTCTTCAGCATCTTTAACATGACACCTTGCTTCTAACAAACTTGAAGATGCATGTTCAACTCTTATTATACAGATTCAACCATTCCTATTTAATAGGGGATCATTACTACTCAAGGATCAAAGACCAAGTCTCACACATTACAAATGCATTTCTAACGGAAGAGAAAATCATGGCAACGGTCCCTTATCTTCAGCAACCTGATCCGGATTTTTAGGGATTTTCGCTTACACGTTGATTGCTTTGTCAATGCTTGGGGTATAAAAGGAGAGATAGGGATAGGCGACATGGATGGCAACTTTGTAACTCTCACTATATTTCCACTTTGTACTCACACAACTGAAATTGATAAACATTTTTGGTTAAGGTAGGCTTTTCTTAAAGCCTCCCGAGGTTTTGTGTCGGAGATAAATTGATCAAGGGCTTTCCTCGTTACATCTTGGTGTAACATCTTGAATTTTCTCATTCTTATATTCCATTTGTGCCCGAAATCATTACACCAAGTTCAATTTCAATAGACAAGAAATTGACCAAAACAATGATATAGATCACAATGAATCTTGGGTGTTACAAGGCTTGAATTTCTGGGCTGGAGATTTGTTCTTGAAGGATGAAGGTTGAAGATGAAGATTCAAAGGAATTGGAAATTCTGGGAAATAATCTTCAAAGCTTCAAAGGACTCTTTTCTCAATTTTCTCAAGCAATCTTAAATGATGAAGAATGGGGGTATTTATATCCAAGCACCAAAAAGTAGCCGTTATGGTACAGCTGTGCAAGTACAGTACTGGTGCGGTCTGATTGGTCCACGTGTCCACATTTGTCCTTTTGTTCAGAAGTTGCTGGTAAAGATAATCAGACCTCAGCTGACTTTAAGGAATGAAGGACATCTGTCGCCTTTTCAAAATCCTTCTAGATTATGACCGTTAATCACGTGATGTTATTTTGTGGTTGACATAATTTTACTGACGTGGATTCCAACAGTCAAAAGTGATCCAACACTTCAAGTCTTCAATCATTGGATGAGGTTGGTGAGATGTAGTTTAAGGCTTGCGGTCTCACTGATGAGGTTTCTCTTGCGGTCTTCAAAGTGCGGTTATAAGATGAGAACCACACAAGCGGTTTGCATTGTGCGGTTTCATAGACGCAGTATGACCTTGAACTGCGGTTTTGCAAGTCTTCAAAACCTCTTGACTTGAAACCTCATGTCCAATGTATAATTGCCAGACTTCAAGCCTAAATAAACCTATTCTATAAAATGGACTTGTACTAAAAAATTGAAGTCTAAGCTTCATTATATATGGGCCTAAAGTCCAGAAAATGGAGATGAGGTTATGGTATCAATCAAATTGAAGCTAAAGCCAGGAGGGTTAAAGTATGCATACCTGTAAGTACCCCAGTTCGGACCGCTCTCCATCCGAGCATACGAAAAACACGGAGGACTCACGCATTCATGATCCCGAAGACCCGTAACGTCCAAAAAGTCCAAAATGACTAGCCAAACCAAGGGAGGACCTTTTAGGGATAAAAGTCAACTCAAGGACTTTGCAGGAATAATAAAAAATAGTCAGCTTGCACAGTGGTCCGTACCGACCACTTTGCAAAGAAAGAAGTGTCCATATGGACACTTATGTCAACACGCCAAAATAATTACAAAATCTCCACAAAGTCCACAATATCCCCTGAAATCTAGGAAACCCAAAAAATTAGTAATGACACAAAGTTCCGTACGGACCACTTTGCAATTTTTGAGGCCTATAAATAGAAGGCTCCTACTCTCATTTCATTTACACCTCAACTCTCAGGACTCTTCCCCCAGCCTTCAGGCAACTCTCTAAGGCGTCCCGACCTCTTCTGGTCCTTCCCGAGGCCTCCTGAGCCTTCCCGAGGTGCTTCAAAGCCCTCCCGAGGTGCTCTGAAGTCCTCCCGAAAAAATTCCGGTCAAACTCGGTCCTTCCCTAGGCGATCTGGGTCCATCCTGAGGCATCTCGATCCATCCCGAGGCAATCCCGGCCTCTTCCGGTCCTTCTCAAGGCCTCTTGAGCCTTCCCGAGGTGTTCCAAAGCCCTCCCGAGGCGCTCAGAAGTCCTCCCGAAGCGATTCAGGTCGATCCCGGTCAATCCAGGCCTGTCCTAATCGACCTCCGACGTCCCAAAAACCCTATTCACCCTCAAAACAAACACACTCCCTCAAGGGAGATAGACACAAACCAACATTGATACGATCTCCTCCCAAATCTCATTTAATTACTTTACATATTGAAATATTTCTGTTTAAATACATCATTTGCAATGTAGACATCATTTTCAAATGCATTTTTAAAGGCACAAACACACACACAACATTTAAAGAAAGAAGGGTATCGAAAGACTAGTGTATACGAGGCAACTCGGGTGAGCTCAAATATCTCTTCCCGAGGCGTAACCTGACCTCCGAACTCAAAAATCTCACCACACAATAAAACAAAACAAAACAAAACAAAATTGCCTTTTATCAATTTTTTGAGCACAATCAAAATGGCGTGGCGACTCTAAATGAAAAACAGCGCGACTGCGCAGCTGGAGATGCCGTCCGACCACGAATCGGGTAATTTTAGTTGGCGACTCCGTTGGGAACGTTTTGTTTTTTTTAAAAAAAACTTTAAACAAAAAAAGATTTTTTAAAAACAAATGATGAGGGTTAAATTTCATTTTTACCCTTTCTATAACTGTTGTGTGTGTGTGTGTGTGCATGTGCTTTACTTTTTTGCTTATTCAAAAAATACAAAAAATGCATCATAACACATCTGTGTACATACATTTAAAATTCATTTTGGAAAACTTTATGTTTTACTCAGAAAAATAATTTTAGTGACCGCACACTACGCACACTCTTATCATGTACACTGCACACTACAACCCCAAAACCGGGATGGTCTCAGATGCAGTTCGATTGGTGTTCCTATGCCTTTCGAGCACGCACGGGATCATTCCAAACTTCCCATCCTAGCCAGTGTCAGCCATGCACTCTTGCGTCACACTCTGTCTAGACTCGACCCAGTCCGTGTCATAAAGCCTGGATACATATCCCATGTCGGCCATTATCTGAGTCAAAGCCCAGAAATCAAGATCTCTTGCGCAAGCAAGGCGATGAAAGGTCATGCTAAAATCTTGACCCGATCTTGATTTCTAAAGCTACAACCAGACAATGCTCCGTATCGGATATACGTCCATGCCCACATGACACCATGTCATCAAGCCTTTAATGCGTCATCCATGAAAATATGACCTAGCCAAAACCTAAAGTCATAGATCCCTTGCGCAAGCAAGGTAAAGAGAGGTCATGCCAAAATCTTGACCCGATCTTGACTTAGGTATTGGCTCCATTCATTATTCACATAGCAGATGCAATAAAACGAACATGACAGGCTCGGTCCTTAGGATCATTTTTCTTTTAGCCGGTGGAAACCACTTGCCCTATAGGACCCTTGCCCGAGGATGTCCACCCTAGGAAGTCGAAATACAGGCGCAAAATGAGGGGCTTATAGCTGTACTGACGGTTTCCACTGACCCAGGATTTAGAATAGTTGTGAAAAAGAAGAGAATTCTTTTCCAACCCATTTAGGATTTTGAGAAAACATGTTTTAAGTAAATTTAAATAACCAAACTAAAAAAATAAAGAGAAAAAAAGGAAACTGCATGTCGCATGAGCTTTCCCCCCTTTTATTCAAAAAAGGCATTCCAAAGTCTAAACCTTACCCTTCATCCCCTCCAGTGAACCGAGAGTGGTTGAGAGTTTCAGGGTGCCGTCTTTTCAGTGTCGAAGTCGCAAGGTCTGGTAGCCTTTTTGATTCAGCCGTCAGAGCAGTCCGTCATTTTTCTAAATGATGGAAGAGGTTTAGCAAGCTTTCATAGCTCTTGAACACAAGTCATGGTCATTGTCAACTTGTCTTTGTTCAATGATTTCTCGATTTCTTGAGTATAATGATAATTCCAATCATATTGGGGTACGGCCATACACTTTCATCATTATCACTCATCGAGGGGCCCAAGCAAAACATCTCTCTTCCGAGGGACAAATTCCATCTTGACTTATCATCCTTCCCATCATGAATCCGATCATGCCAAAGATAGCCTTTATAGATATCGTGTTAAGATATCGTTTGACTAAAATCAAACATGACTTTTCATCACATGTAAGGACATGATAATCTCAGGTCTAGGGACTAAATGAAGTAACCTTATGAGATTTACTTATGACACTTGACCATGTCATAAATCTCATGCAGGTCATGTCCAGCCACTTGTTCTCTAACAAGTACTCATAATTTCAATGCATATAATCATCACATGATTATCCATTGACAATTATACTAATTATTCTTTCAATAATTAGGGACGGAGATTATTATTAACAAATATACAAAACATATAATAATCAAATGATAAACATCTCATATAATAATAAATAATGTCAACACATAAGTCTATGAATCATAGGCCTAGGGCATAACACCAACAGTCTCCCACTTGCACTAGGCCCAATCTACCATGTATCGAATACCCATGGACCTAACATGACCATCATGTTTAGCTTGCGAGAGAGCCTTAGCTAGTGGGTCCGCCACGTTGTCATTAGTGTCTACTCTGCATATCTTAACGTCTTCCCTTTCACATATCTCACGGATAATGTGGAAACGTCGAAGTATGTGTTTGGATCTCTAGTGTGATCTTGGTTCCTTTGCTTGTGCAATGGCACCATTGTTATCACAGTAAAGTTCAATAGGGTCTCTGATGCTTGGAACGACTTCCAAATCACTAATGAACTTCTTGATCCAAACTGCTTCCTTAGCTGCATCGGATGCCGCTATGTACTCAGCTTCGATTGTAGAATCAGCGACGGTACTTTGCTGGGAACTTTTCCAACTCACAGTGCCTCCATTAAGCGTAAACAAAAATCCGCATCACGATCTGAAATCATCTTTGTCGGTTTGGAAGCTAGCATCTGTGTAGCCTTTGACTACAAGATCTTCTTCCATTCCTCCAAAGACCAAGAATGCATCCTTAGTTCTTCGTAAGTACTTAAGGATATTCTTGACTGCTATCCAATGTGGTTCACCGGGATCCGATTGGTACCTACTCGTCATGCTTAGAGCACACGAGACATCGGGTCTAGTACATAACATAGCATACATGATAGACCCAATTGCCGAAGCATATGGAATACCATTCATTCTCTTTCGCTCATCATTAGTCTTAGGACTTTGATTCTTGCTAAGAGATAAACCATGCAACATTGGCAAATTCCCTCTTTTAGAATTTTCCATTTGGAATCTTCTAAGGACTTTGTCAATGTAAGTACTTTGACTTAAACCAATCATCCTCTTAGATCTATCTCTATAGATCTTGATACCAAGGATATATACGGCTTCGCCCATATCTTTCATTGAAAAACACTTTCCTAACCAAGACTTAACAACAGAAGTGCGAAACGTCATTTCCAATGAGTAAGATATCGTCGACATACAACACTAAAAAGAGTGCTACGCTCCCACTAATTTTCTTGTACACACAAGGTTCATCTTCGTTCTTGATAAAGCCAAACTCCTTGATTGCTTCATCAAAACGTAGATTCCAACTCCTAGAAGCTTGCTTTAATCCATAAATGGATTTCTGCAACTTACACACCTTGTTAGAATTTTCTGGACTGACAAAACCTTCAGGTTGTATCATGTATACATCCTCAAGTAACTTCCCATTAAGAAAAGCTGTTTTGACATCCATTTGCCATATCTCATAGTCATAATATGCGGCTATGGCAAGTAAAATTCTAATATACTTAAGCATAGCTACAGGCGAAAAGGTTTCATCATAGTCTATGCCATGAATCTACCTATATCCCTTAGCTACTAGCCTAGCCTTATAGGTGTCCACCTTCCCATCCATGTCGGTCTTCTTCTTGAAGACCCATTTGCACCCTATGGTTTTTACACCTTCGGGTGGATCAATCAAGTTCCAAACTTGATTATCAGCCATGGATTGTAATTCGGACTTCATGGCCTCTTGCCATTTTTCCGAATCAGGAGCAGATATCGCTTCTTGATAGCAAGTGGGTTCATCGTTTTCGATTAACTCCACTTCATCACTTTCCGTAACGAGAAATCCATATCTCTCGGGTTCGGATCGTGACCTACCACTTCGGCGAAGAACTTGTGCATCTTGAACCGGTTCCACAACGGTTTGTGAACTTGGTTCAGTTTCTACCATTGGTTCAATGTTGTTTTCGGGTTCTCGAATTTCTTCGAGATCTATTTTACTCCCACTGGTTCCTTTGCGAAGAAACTCCTTTTCTAAGAAAGAACCATTTCGAGCAACAAACACTTTGTTCTCGTTTCAGTTGTAGAAATAGTATCCTTTGGTTTCCTTAGGATAACCCACGAAAACACATTTATCAGATTTAGGTGCTAGCTTGTCGGAAGTTAACTTCTTGACATATGCATCGCAACCCCAAATCTTCATGAAAGTCAAACTAGGTTTTCTTCCATGCCACATCTCATATGGGGTCTTTTGAACCGATTTGGTAGGAACTCTGTTTATAGTGAAAGCAACAGTTTCTAGTGCATGTCCCCAAAAGGATAAAGGAAGCTCAACTTGACTCATCATAGAACGAACCATGTCCAACAAAGTTCTATTCCTCCTTTCGCACACACCATTCCATTGTGGTGTTCCGGGTGGAGAGAGTTCAAACGATTCCACAACTCTTAAGATGATCACAAATTCTTGGCTCAAATATTCACCACCTCGATCGGATCGAAGTACCTTAATAGTTTTGCCAAGTTGATTTTGCACCTCATTTTGAAATATTCGAAATATCTCAAACGATTCACTCTTATGTTTCATTAGATAAACATATCCAAATCTACTATAATCATCGGTGAATGTTATGAAGTACCGAAATCCTCCCCTAGCATCGCTACTCATAGGCCCACATACATCTGTATGTATGAGTCCTAATAAGTCGCCCGCCCTTTCACCGGTTTTGGTAAATGGGTCCTTGGTCATCTTGCCAAGTAAACAAGATTCGCATGTCTCATATGATTCATAATCATGTGAGTCCAAAAATCCATCTTTGTGGAGTTTAGAAATGCGTTTCTCGTTTATATGGCGAAGACGACAATGCCATAAGTAAGTGTGGTTTACATCATTGGGTTTAGATCTCTTATTAATGTTATAGATATCATTATCATGATTTTCAACATCAAGAATATAAAAGCCATTGAATGAAACAACAGTACAATAATGCATATCACTCTTGTAAATAGAAAATTTCTTATCACTTATAAGAAAATTAAAACCTTCATCATCCAATCTTTGAAATCGAAATAATATTCCTACTTAAAGCTGGAACGTAATAACAATTGTTCAAAACAAGTATTAGTCCACTAGGTAAAGTAACTTCATAAGTTCCTACGGCTAATGCAGCAACTCTTGCTCCATTCCCCACACGTAGGTCCACTTTGCCTTCCTTAAGCATCCTTCTGTTCTTTAGACCCTGCACATTTAGACAAATGTGAGTTCCACATCCGGTATCCAATACCCAAGAACTAGAAGTAGATAGGAATATATCTATAACAAAGATACCTGAAGTTGAAGCAACTCCTTTGCCCTTCTTCAGTGCTTCCTTGTATTTTGCGCAGTTTCTCCTCCAATGTCCAATCTCATTGCAATGGAAGCAGACTGCGTCCTCTTGGGACTTAGGCTTAGCCTCTTTAGGCTTGGAAGCCTCTTTGGGCTTGGCAACTTTTGCCTTAGGATTAGCAACTTTTGCCTTTCCTTTACCCTTGAAACCTTTCCCCTTGTTAACCATTAGCACTTGGTCGATTTTCTTCTCGACAATATTGGCTTCCGCAGTGGTCAACATTTGAACCAACTCGGAAAGGTTTCTATTCATTCCACCCATGTTATAGTGCATTATGAAATGACTAAAACTTTTAGGTAATGAATTCAATATTATGTCGGTAGCCAACTCTTGGCTAATTGGAAAACCGAGCCTTTCAAAATGCTCTATGTGGCCCTTCAACTTGAGAGCATGGGGACCAACAACTTGTCCTTCACTCATCTTGCATGAGGTCAAGGCTGCAACTGTGTTGTACCTTTCTTGCCTAGCTTGAACTTGGAACATTTCCATCAGTCGATTGTTTAAGTCGACTGTCCCCAAGTGCTCAAGATCCTTCTGAAGGTTCTTGCACATGGCGGAGAGCATAAGGCAACCAACATCTGTGGAGTCACGCTTGTGCTTCAGATATTGTTCCCTTATTGCCCTAGCAGCATTGGCAGCAGGTTCAGGTGGAATAGGTTCCTCGAGAACGTACAGTTTTTCCTCTTGCCTTAGAACAATTCTAAGGCTACGGATCCAATCCATATAGTTTGTACCATTCTCTTCCAACTTCTCCTTCTCAAGGAGAGATCGCAGTGACAGGTGATTATTGTTTGATGCCATTTATTCTACAAAAAGATATACATAAAATATGAACACATATAAGTAAACATATTATATGAAAAGTATAATGCATTTATTAAAAATGCTCCCACTAAATTATACACCTTCAAATGCAAGTAAGCATAATATACATTTAATGGGCTAAGATCCAACTTTAATTCAATTTCAAGTTTGCTATGGCAAACCGCTCAAAATTAAATTAATTAGGTAGAAAACATCAATCATATCATATATATGACTCTTAGATCTTTTATGAGATCAATTCAAGACATCATATGTCTAGGCATATTTTAATCTCATCTTATGCCTTGGGTCCAAAACCATTTTGATAACCCAATTAAGTTCATTCATATTAAACTTATAGGAACCACCATTTCCTCATCTTGCTCGCATTCGAATAGAATCAAAGCACCTTGCTATGGCAAGCCTACCCAAAACTATCCGAATGGTCTCAAGTGTTTAATCATGAATTGGCATAAAGAACTTAAAAGTTAAATGAAGGTTCTTTAAAGGTAGATTATAAGCATATCAGAAAGATAGTCAAAAATCATGCAATAGGTAAGTTCCCAGGAAGATAGGTGAGCCACAAGGACTTCTTAAGTACCAACTCTTCCTTAGACAGAACTCTCCTAGACATGCATAATTTAGAAATCAACTCTGATTAGGCAACATAATCCCTACCTTTTATAAACAATCAGTTACCTTTTAAATTTCGCGTATTTATGACTTGTTTCCATAAACAATCATAAGATCCAAAATTTACAATGTCTAAATCTAAACATATTAGGAAACTAAATATCATGTTTCAACTAAACATCTAATTTAAAATTCTTAGCATGTAAGAACAAATAAAACATGCATCGCAATAATTATTAAAATCACATTTTAATCAATTAATCATGCATATCAATGAATCAATCTAGCATGGCATTATAAACTCAATTTTATAACATCCAGATTTTCATATGAATATATCAGATTGTAAACACAATCACAGAATAGCAGAAAAATTGAACAAACCGATTACGCCGGTTTTGGCTTATTATGTCGCGTGACAACATCAGCCAGAGGCTTGATATGTCGCGCGACCTAACAGGCCAGATAACCAGAATTCCACATGGCTCAATATGTCGCGCAACTTAAGCAGCCAGGTAACAGGATTTCCAGATTCGAACCAATACAGATTACAAGCAATTAAATCACATAAAACAGCCTTTTACAGATTTAATTCAGCATAATTCGAAAACGATTTTCACATTGTTTCACATAAACAATTAAAAATTCTATCGCATACAAAACATGCAATAAGCAAATAAACAATTTATATCTTAAACCTAGCATGTTAATTCAAACTTAATCATACGAACGGGGCTCTGATACCACTGTTGTTGGGTTTTACGGGTCCATGCGCAGCGGAATTAAGCATTAAAAACGTAAAACCCAAGAAGCCCTAGGATCCGTTCTATACAATTAATTTAAATTCCTATGAGATAGAATTAAACCAACCTTGAAACGCTTTTCGGTCTTGAGCTATCGAACAATTTTGATTATGTGATATCGAATCACAAACTTCGTTCTTCAACTTGCTTGAACTCTAGGCCTTGATCGATGAACGAGCGAAGACCCTCTTTCGGTATCCACACCTTTGAATGAATCCAAGAACAACTTCTTGATGATTGCTAGATCTAAACCTTGAAGAATATTGAGAGTATTTAATTATGAATTTTGCTTGAAAAATTTCGGCTAGCTTTTTAGGTCTGACAGAACCCTTGTATTTATACTACAATAGTAGGAATACCTCTCCTAATCGTATTAGGAGAGACAGGCTGTCAAACCGCGTACGGGCCTAATATGTCGCGCGGTATATTAAGCCATTGGCTTAATATGTCGCGTGACATATATAGCCAGATACTGAAACTCTCAATCATTCTTCCTCCGGTTTAACCAATACATTCTAGTTGTGTGTGACCCAATAGGATTACATCATGGTGGCAATGAGTTCGATCATATCGAACCTCATAAGACATAAGCGGACTCTAGCAAGCCATTATGTCTACCCAAATGATGTAACGTAAGAGTTCACGTTTCCAATGGTGTACTTCCATTTCTCCCTTTGTCTCACGATGTTTATATTGAACACAAGTCATGGTCATTGTCAACTTGTCTTTGTTCAATGCTTTCTCGATTTCTTGAGTATAATGATAATTCCAATCATATTGGGGTACGGCCATACACTTTCATCATTATCACTCATCGAGGGGCCCAAGTAAAACATCTCTCTTTCGAGGGACAAATTCCATCTTGACTTATCATCCTTCCCATCATGAATCCGATCATGCCAAAGATAGCCTTTATAGATATCGTGTTAAGATATCGTTTGACTAAAATCAAACATGACTTTTCATCACATGTAAGGACATGATAATCTCAGGTCTAGGGACTAAATGAAGTAACCTTATGAGATTTACTTATGACACTTGACCATGTCATAAATCTCATGCAGGTCATGTCCAGCCACTTCTTCTCTAACAAGTACTCATAATTTCAATGCATATAATCATCACATGATTATCCATTGACAATTATACTAATTATTCTTTCAATAATTAGGGACGGAGATTATTATTAACAAATATACAAAACATATAATAATCAAATGATAAACATCTCATATAATAATAAATAATGTCAACACATAAGTCTATGAATCATAGGCCTAGGGCATAACACCAACAGGCCACCCCCCAGCCAGCTGGGCCTCCCGTGAAAAAAGAGGACGTACCCGCTCCCTCAGCTCCCAGAGTATCTCAATATACCATGGGATCTAATCCTTTGCCTCTATACGAGCCCCATAGCTATGACATGAAGTCACAAGGCCTGTAAGGGAAGGACATGCCAAGTCAATGCCCCGAGGTTTCGAGACCACCACAAACTGTCAAGCACATTTGGTGGACGTTTGTAACTGCCCTGCTTGTCTAGATGCTGATTTCCAAGATGACATAAATGAGGACCGTCCCCCAAGAAGGATAAAATCCTCTTCTATACAAAAACTGAAAAAGAGATATGAAGTCGGTGATCCCACAGTTGGAACCCTAGGAAAACCATCTAGAAAGTTTTACTACTATGTCATTTATTCCAACAAATCTCCTCAACCTAAATCAACTCAAGATCGTGGCCATTTATGCTCCATGATAAGCTGGGACGAGCTCCGCACAGTGATTAACGGTCCAAGCGTCCTGACACCCCAACCTTTATCTTGGGAAGACATTAAGGCCATCGTCAAAGCCCCAACAAAAGCAATAACAGTGAACGAGCTGAGATGCGATGCATGGCCGTATGCTAACCAGGGCCCTCACATGAAAGAATTGGGAAAAATAAGCAAAGGAGAAGTAAAGCAAGAAATAAACGTACTGACACGTTCCGGTCAGATCCCAGTGAATCCTCCAAGGACAAATAAAAGGCCGGCAATACTTGAGCCTCGAACCGAGAAAGGCCCCTACGCCAAAGAAGCTGAAGTGCTTGACCCAAAGGCTGAAGACCCGATCTTGACCCATCTCAAACGCACTCAAGCTAACATATCCCTTTAGTCCCTACTCACTTCCTCCTATCCTCACAAGATCAAGCTCGAAGAAAGTCTATCCCGGACCATGGTTCCAATCTATGTAACCCCGGATGTGGCAGTTCAAATGATCCACAATATTCACTATGGTAACATCATTACATTCACTGAGCTTGATCTGTCAAAATTTGGGGCTAATCATAATGTGCCCCTCTACATTACAGTTCAACTCGAAGAGTGTCGCCTTCCTCGGGTCTTGGTGGATGGAGGATTGACATGAATTTCATCCCTACCAAAATGATGGACTTGCTAGGAATCGAGCTGACCGATCTAAAGCCTTCGACTCAGACAATCAAAGCTTATGACTCAACGTCCCGCTCAGTCTTGGGGTAGCCACTCTGAATCTGTGGTTCGGAAAGCAGATGATGCCAAAAGACTTCCAGGTTATCGACATCCCGATCACCTTAACCGCCATCTTGGGCCGACCTTGGCTGCACCAAATAAATGGAGTGGCATCCACTCTGCATCAATGCGTGAAATTAGTGCAAGGAAGTGATCTCACCATCATTTACGGGGACAGTGTGACTACAGAAGGGACCAAAACAAATTGCATCCCGATCCTGGAAATGAAGCATGACGACGAAGGCATGAAGTTGACAGGGTTAACAGTCAAAATCCTGAAGGCACAAGTATGCCATATAGACCTCCCCCTGACTTGGGACCGGATCCCTCCTCCCATGAAGATGATGAAGCGCATGAATTACATTCCGGGTCTCGGTTTGGGCAAATATAATCAAGGCACCCATAAGATCATCGAGGTCAAAGAACAAACCACCCGCCGTGGCCTAGGGTACATCCCTACTCCCAAAGATGTTGCGGAAGACAGAAAAGTTGCACGCGGAAAGCGCCCAGTTGCTGACAAAAGAGGCTCGTACGCAACCTCCGACCTCCGTCCCTACAAATTTGACATGGCTTGGTACTTCACAAAGAAAACCGATGATTTGAATGAAGACATGAAGAAAAGGACAGAGCTGATCAATGCCAAACAAGATTGGTCGACAACAATGGACAAATGGGAGAAGCTCCAATAAATCCTTGAGGGGTTCAGAGGCCTCGAGCCAAACCCCGTCAAGAGAGCATTCCTCAACGTACCAACTCTACCAAGACCCACCACCACCCCTATTGACAATGAATTTTCCCTTCTTTGGTGGAGGAATTCGAAAAACTTTCTGTCATCACCCCTGCCACAGACAAGCGAGATGAGTGATAAGTGATTATTATAGTCAGTTATCATATTATTTCATAATCATTTCCTTAGTTTTATTCCTTTTTTTGTCATAAGTTAGTATAAATTAGCTTCATTTATTCCAATTCTTCGATTTTACACTTGTTGGTATAGTTTAGCATTTTCTACAGGTTTTTAAGGCAAATATTGGACAAATAAAGCTTTGGGAACATTAAGGGTGAAAAGGCAAGGAAGGAGAGATTCAAAATGGACATTCAGTCCAAAACTAAAGAGGAACGGTCGTGTATTATATTCTAGAGCGGCCGTGCACTTGCCAGGCCAAAATGGCCCCAAATCAGCAAAGTGGCCGGGCAAACCAGGCAGAGTAACCGTGCAGCGTTCCGTGGAGCGGCCGTGTAAGAAGGACAGTTCAAAATTAAAAATGGCGCCAAGGATGGAGCGGCCGTGCAAAACCATAGAGCACGGCCGTGCACTTTGTACCAGTCCATGGAAAGGTGCCTCTTGAAGACATCTTTTTGAAGGAACGCAACTCTAGCCTAGGATGCCTATTTAAAGGCCACTTCTATCAGTCAAAATAGATCAAATTTGATAGAAAAATACCTGAGATTACATAGAAAAAACTCTAGCAATAATTACTTTCTAGGATTTCTTGAAGATCAACTTGTGTTCTTGGAGTTATACTTTGATGTATCAAAAAGCAATAAATAATCGAAGTTATTCACAGCCTTTTCTCTCTTTCAATCATAAGTTCTTCTATCTCCATCTTTATTTTATGCATTTATGTTTATATTAAGAATGGCTAGTGAGTAAATCCCCCATATTCTTGGGGTTGGAAACTCAAAATGCCTTTTATTCATCTTCTTATTTAAAAGTCTTGTCTTCTATCTTCATCTAAACAATTTCTTTATATCAATCTCAAATAGACTTACATTTTGGAGACGTTCAACTTGTATGATTCAGTCAATCAAGAGAATTACCTAGCGGAGAATCTCGATTGACGGAACCATATAAAGGAACTAGGTTTCATTGATCGCGAGAGTAGTTCAATGGCCTAGGGATGTTCATTGAATGGAAAGTACGTTGACTTTCGAACTTAATGGATCTTTACTAATTATGGTCATCTAAAGATAAGTCGGAATGCCTATTTGTGACAGGGCAGGAATACGATAAACGGAAATCTCAAAGAGATAGGGCATAATTAGTGAAGGATACAATGCTACTGTCTTGACCGTGAGAAGTAGTATAAGCCTAACGTACCATCCTTGATTTTTATGAAAACCTATATTTGTAAAGGCATGATTATATGATGAATATTTGGCTAAATTGATTTCCAATCCCGAGAATGCTTTGTTTTATAAGAATTTTCCTAAAGTATTCTCTGAATATGTTCTATTCTTCCCTTGAATCAATCTTTATTTCTCCCAATCTCTTTTATAATTGTTGTAAAAACAATCTCATCCCAAAGTAAACCCTGTCCTTGTGGGATCGACTCGTACTTGCACCCGCTTTATTTCAATAGCCCGTGCGCTTGCGGATTTGAAAATAAACCGTTAAGTTTCGACCGAATAAGTTTTTGGCGCCGTTGCCGCGGACAACGGTTTACTTTTTGTTTTTGTCATTACTACATAATTTTGTTTTTATTTATTTAGTTTTAGTTTTAACTTCCGATAATCTGTTACGTTTAATCTTCTTGTTGAGTATTCTTATAGTGTATGAAACGGGCTCGGATCTTCTTTGACAACTTTGATCCAGAACCCGAACGAAGCTTTCACGAAAGATTAAGAAGATTCAAGGAGACATTAAATAAACATATGGCAGATGGAGAACCACAAACACCTACTAGGACCCTACGGGACTTTGTAAATCCAAGTACCCCAGGAACTAGATCCCCTATAGTTGTGCCGAATGCCAACGCATCCAACTTTGAGATTAAGCCGCAACTTTTTCATATGGTTATGACAACCAATATAGTGGCGCTGCTTTCGAAGACCCTCATCTCCACATCCAAATATTCTTGGAATACTGTGACACCACTCATATCCAAAATGTTACATCGGAAGCAATACGGATGCCCCTTATCCTTTCTCTCTTAAGGATAAGGCGAAGCAATGGTTAAACTCGGTCCCTCAAAATTCACTAACAACATGGGACCAAGTTCAAAAGGCATTCCTTGGGCGTTTCTTACCACCAAGCAAAACAGCCCAAATTCGCACGAAGATCACTAACTTTTGTCAAACAGGAAGTGAGACTTTGTACGATGCATGGGAGCGGTTCAAGGAACTTCTCAGAATGTGCCCCCACCACAGGCTCGAAAAGTGGTTAATTGTTCACACCTTCTACAACGGTCTCATATTCAAGACGAGAGAGACCATTGATGCCGCTGCAGAAGGAGCATTGATGAACAAAGGAGTCGATGAGGCGTACGATTTCATTGAGAATATTGCATTGAACCACTATCAGTGGTCAAACAAGAGGGAGTAACAACAAGGTACGCCTGATAAATATAATGTTGATGCAGTTACTCTTCTCTCTTCTAAGGTTGACATGATTTTAAAGAAATTTGAGAATCATAATGTCAATCCCGTTGCAAATATAAATATTTTGTATGAACTATGTGGGTCTAACTCACATAGTACGGATAGTTGCGATTTGCTAGACACTAGTTCTAGTGATCAAGTGAACTTTGTCAATTTTTTTGGACAGAGAGGGGGGGGGGAAGTATTCTAATACATACAATCCCGAATGGAGGAATCACCCCAACTTCTCCTACAAGAATAACAACGTTCTAAACCCACAACCATCTACACAACCCTCGAGATTCGCACCTAAGAATTTTAATAACAATTCAAATACCTTTCCCCCTAAATCAAAATTGGATCTTTTAATAGATTTCGTAGTTGAAAACAAAAATGCTCAAGAAAAGATCAATAATGAGTTTAGGAAATGTTTTAAACTATTGAATGCTAGGTTCGATAACCTAGCAGTGCATAATAAGATGCTAGAAACTCAACAAGCTCAACAGGCCATCCCAACGAGTAGACTACAAGGGAATCTTCCCGGTCAACCTCAAAGGCCGAATAAGCATGTTAGCATGGTAAACACTAGGGATGAGTATGAAATGAAAAATGAATACCCTAGTGAAATTGATTATAGTCCAATCCCACCGATGATTGAGACTAATTCGGGGACGGAATCCCCTACAAAAGAAGACAAGGATTATATTGAACTTCTTGAAAACTTGGATGCCATTAATGTTATGCTCGATCTAGGAACTAGCATAAATTTGATGCCATTATCGGTGAGTGAGAAACTTGGTATAGGGGAACTCAAACCCACTACCATATCTCTCCAATTTGTAAATCATTCCATTCAATACCTCATTGGTATTATGGAAAATAGGCCGTGTCGAGTAGGGAGTTTGATCATCCCTATCGACTTTGTGATCCTTGACATGGAAGAAGACCATCAAATTTCGGTCATTTTAGGAAGGCCATTTCTTGCCACCGCTGGGGCAATCATAGATGTGAAGAATGGCACCTTTTCCTTAAATGTCAGGAAAGAAAAGGTCGAGTTTGATATGAAAAGATCAGATCTCGAGGATCCTTATTTAGAGACCTACACCCCTAGTGAAGAATATGAAATGGGTGAGGGATCGCAGTCTAGAGAAAATATGGAAAATGACCTCATAAATGATAAACCTTTAGATTGTGATAATTATTTTGACATGATAAATATTTCTGCATGTCCCGATACTAACAATGCAGTGAAAGAACCAAAAAGAACAAAGAAGAAAGACACTTCGAATTTTCGAAAGTGTTAGGACTATTGGTCACTTGTTCTACCAGGAAAAAGATCGGGATGGAAAAAATGTTTACCGCAGAAAATATTTATCACTCCGGAAGGAATGCATTGGCAAATTGTCAATGACAAAAGGCCACCAAGATATCACGCATTACCTACACCGGGCAGGGGTCGAGCTAATGACCTAAAACAAGCATCATCGGGATGGTAACCGATGGATTATTTTTCTTTATTTATTTTATTATTTAGTTATTACTACTCTTATTATTATTATTATTATATACTAATTTTGTTTTGAATAAAAAATGTGGTGAACAGTGGCAGTGGATCGGTCGTGCTCTATCCCTTGGAGCGGCCGTCCAGTTCATAATGGGTTAAGCTGAGTTGACTAAGTAAAGGTGGAGCGGCCGTGCAACTTCACAGCGCACGGCCGTGCATGGCGTCTGGGAAAATGTGACTTTTCAGTCAAAAGGCACGCCTCTTCACCCTCTTCCCCAAATTCACTTCACCTCTTTCTCTCTCTCTCTCTAAACCTCCGCCCCATCCATTATAAATCCTTCATGTCCACCATATAATCAGCCAAAAACAACCTCAATCCTCCATAATTTCAACATCCAAGCACATTTCCATCTCAAAATCTCCATTAAAGCACCTCTCCTCTTGCACAAATCCGAAATTCCCAAACCTTCACCCCATTTTAAAAGGCAAAGAAATTTCAAAGGATTGAAGCTCAAGAAGGAAGATTTTGGGTAGCTTAAGGTTGTACAACAAAGATTTCAAGGCTTTCAACATCAATTTCTCAGGGTAACATACTTCTTCTCTTACTCTGTTCATTCAATAGCTAGGTTTTGGATATATCTTCTACAAATTGACATGGAAAGAAAGGGAAAAGGAAAGGCCACTGATAGAGTTTCAAAGAGGTCCCGAAAGGAATCCTCTTCTGCTACTAATCTGAACCCAACACTCAATAATTTGGGTATTGAGTTTAGAGAGCCTTTCGAAGTGGCTAGGTTTACCGCCCTTCGTTCAAAAAGGATGAGACCTAACCAATTCCCAGATACCCCTGCTCTCAAAACCCTAGATATTTATTCAAATGTGAGAAAGTTTCATACTGGGTTTGGTTGTGCCCGTTTTCTCGATTTGCATGAGAAAACCTATGAAAGGATTACATTGGAATTTTTGTGTACCATGAGGAAGGAGTTTTCGATAGAAATTTGTGGCCAAACGGGAGAGCCATATCAGTTGATCCATTTGCATTTTCGGCTTGGTGGTGAGGAGATTCACCTCACTTCTTTTGACATTAACAGTACACAAACTATGAAGTCGATCCTCCCATCGAGTTTAGGGAGAATGTATTTTGGGAACTAATTACCGGAATCCCGTCTTTCAAATCAAGGACCGCAAAAGCCTCATCCATCATCCATCCCATTCTTCGGCTTATGCATAGGTTTTATGCATGTACTGCTTTTGCAAGGGAAGACAAAGGTACGGTGAATAAAAAGGAGCTGTTTTTGTTGTGGTCTTTGGTAAGGGCTCATAGGAAGGTTAATTTGAGCCATTTCTTGATTGAGTTGTTTAGTGATATTGTATCCCCGACTTTCAATGGGGAGATTCATATTGGTGGTATTATTACTTTGTTTGCTAAGCATTTTGGGCTTTCAGTGCCCAATGATTGGATTGAAGTTCCAGGGTCAACAAAGTTGGATATCCCGACCTTATGAGCTATGCAAATGATTTCGGATAGAGGCCGTGGGGAGTACAATTGGTTAGTAGGGTCTGGGAAAATTCCCTACATTTTTTTGCCTAGTACCATTGTCCCCGTTGCCCAAACTTATCAAGCCCCAACGTGGACTTTCCCAAATTGCATGAAGCAAGGGGGAGGCCAATCAAGCCGAGCAAACCAAGAAGAAGAATAAGAAGAAGAAGAAAAAGAAGAAGAAGAAGAAGAAGAAGAAGAAGAAGAAGAAGAAGAATAAGAAGAAGAAGAAGAAGAAGAAGAAGAAGAAGAAGAAGAAGAAGAAGAGGGAGAGTAACTCCACCCCGACCCAACCCAATTGCCGCCGGATTTTAATGACAGGTTTGATCGAATCGAGCTTCAAAATAACCAAATCATCACTCGGTTCGACACTTTCAACCAAGAATTCCATTACTTTCGGAATAACATCCAAGATCGTGTAAATACAATTCAAAGACAAGTGAACATGATCTACAATTATGGAGTCAACAATTGGGACAACTTTCCATAGCCACCATCATATCCGTAAGTTTTCTTTATTTTTAAGTTTTTCTCTTCACCCTCCCCGAATTGACATTGATCCTTGAAACATTGAGGACAATGCTCATTTCAAGTGTGGGGGGGGGTATTTCCTATCTTTATTTCTTGTTTTCTAGTTTAGATTTTTATGCTTTCTAGTTTAAATTTTAATTTTAACTTAGTTGCATTTTCTTTTCTTTATGTATGCATGTCTAGTATATAAAAATAAAAAAAATAAAAAAATCCCTATGATGATCCATATTATTAATTTTTATGCTAGCTATTTGCTCTAGAATAATGCATTTGTCTTTCTTCCCATATTTTCTATAAACTTAGAAATTAATAAAAAGAAAAATATAGGGATATTTTTAGAAAGTAATTAAAAGCCTTATAAGTTAATATAGCAATATATAGGGTTTTGTGAAGAGAAGCATTTATTTATTTAGATTGAATCCTTATTGATCATTTTTAAGCACTTGGTTATTTTTGTGAAAAAATTTGAAAAAAAAAAAATTATTTCTTTAAATGTACATTTTAAATATTTTTTGATGTTTATTCCCTTATTAGGAACATTCACATTGTTTTGCTTCCTTTTGAATCACATTCCTTCATAAAATCCCATCTTTCCATTTCCACTAATCTAATCAAGGCTAGGCATTTTATCTTTTTGCTAAAAGAGTGACTATGTCACCAAATCTTAAAAGCAAAAAGAAATCTATTACTTCCTAAGTAACTCGGGGCACGACTTTCGCTAAGACGATGCTTCCTTTCCAAATGGAAGTAATATTCAAAGTATTCTTGATTTAAGAATTAGGAACATGGGGTTCGCAGCCACAATGTCTCCTACTTGAAAGGATCAAAATTGCTTGAAATCTATTGCAAATTTAACACATACAAAAATAAGATAATTTGTTAAGCCTTGATAAGACTTTCCACTATCATCCTCCATTTTCCACCCTTATGATTCAAAAATGCATTTCAAATCCATGAATATTTCTAGTTTGTGAATAAGTGTTCATTCTTTCTATTTGTACATTTTTAGCAATAATAAGCACTCTAAAAGAGTGAAGCTTTCTATTTTACCAAGTTTATGATCCAAGATTCATCCTTCTAATATGCTTTGCTTGATCAGTTCCTATATATGCTATATTAGGTTATTGTCTCCAAATTGCTCCTTTAAAATATCCCCTAAATACTTCTCTCTAATGATTTTCAAGGATATGAAAAATTTGAATAGAAAGCTAAAGGCAATCTTCAAAAGGCAATAGCCATGCTACAATAAATTTTCTGAAGGATCATTCTCGTTGTTTTATCATTTCCATTATTTTCTCACTCTCCATATTTTTTTCATCCTAATCTTGCTTGAGGACAAGTAAGAGCTTAGTGTGGGGGATTTTGATAAATGCCTATTATATAGTCATTTATCCTATTATTTCATAATCATTTCCTTAGTTTTATTCCTCTTTTTGTCATAAATTAGTATAAATTAGCTTCATTTATTCCAGTTCTTCGATTTTACACTTGTTGGTATAGTTTAGCATTTTCAACAGGTTTTTAAGGCAAATATTGGACAAATAAAGCTTTGGGAACATTAAGGGTGAAAAGGCAAGGAAAGGTAGCTTCAAAATGAACATTCAGTCCAAAACCTAATCGGAGCGGCCCTGCATTATATTCTGGAGTGGCGGTGCACTTGCCAGGCCATAATGGCCCCAAATCAGCAAAGTGGCCGGCCAAACCAGGTAGAGCGGCCGTGCAGCGTTCCATGGAGCGGCCGTGCAAGAAGGATAGTTCAAAATTAAAAATGGAAAGGTGCCTCTTGATTACATCTTTTTGAAGGAACACAACTCTAGAGCACGGTCGTGCACTCTGTACCAGTTCATGGAAAGGTGCCTCTTGAAGACATCTTTTTGAAGGAACACAACTCTAGCCTAGGATGCCTATTTAAAGGCCACTTGTATCAGTCAAAATAGATCAGATTTGATAGAAAAATACTTGAGATTACATAGCAAAAACTCTAGCAATAATTACTTTCTAGGATTTCTTGAAGATCGACTTGTGTTCTTGGAGTTATACTTTGAAGTATCAAAAAGTAATAAAAGATCGAAGTTATTCACAACCTTTTCTCTCTTTCAATCATAAGTTCTTCTATCTCCATCTTTATTTTATGCATTTATGTTTATATTAAGAATGGCTAGTGATTAAATCCCCAATATTCTTGGGGTTGAAAACTCAAAATGCCTTTTATTCATCTTCTTATTTAAAAGTCTTGTCTTCTATCTTCATCTAAAAAATTTCTTTATATAAATCTCAAAATGACTTACATTTTGGAGACGTTCAACTTGTATGATTCAGTCAATCAAGAGAAGTATCTAGCGGAGAATCTCGATTGACGGAAACATATAAAGGAACTAGGTTTCATTGATCACGAGAGTAGTTCAATGGCCTAGGGATGTTCCTTGAATGGAAAGTACGTTGACTTTCGAACTTAATGGATCTTTACTAATTATGGTCATCTAGAGATAAGCCGGAATGCCCATTTGTGACAGGGCGGGAATACCATAAACAGAAATCTCAAAGAGATAGGGCATAATTAGTGAAGGATACAACGCTACTGTCTTGACCGTGAGAAGTAGTGTAAGCCTAATGTACCATCCTTGATTATTATGAAAACTTATACTCCCTCCGTCCCAGCGAAAGAGCCATTTATTTCCTTTTTGGGCGTCCCATTTAAAAAACCACTTTCCCAAAAAGGAAACCTTAAATCACTATTCTCTCCACTCATTCTCTCTCCTACTTTACTTTTACACTCACAACATTATCTTTCTTACATCACCTCCCACTCATTCTCTCTCCTATTTAATTTTTCATACTCACAACATTTAAACTTTTTCTCTTTCCTACATCACATTTCTTATTTTGCGTGTCGGACAAATTTACCGACTCTTTCGCTGGGACGGAGGGAGTATATTTTAAAGGCATGACTATATGATGAATATTTGACTAAATTGATTTCCAATCCCAAGAATGCTTCGTTTTATAAGAATTTTCCTAAAGTATTCTCTGCATATGTACTATTCTTCCCTTGAATCAATCATTATTTCTCCCAATCTCTTTTATAATTGTAGTAAAAGCAATCTCATCCCAAAGTAAACCCTGTCCTTGTGGGATCGACACGTACTTGCACCCGCTATATTTCAATAGCCTGTGGCTTGCGGATTTTAAAATAAACAGTTAGGTTTTGACCGAACATTGAGTCAGTGTTCGAGCTAACAATGCCCAAGGCAAGAAAAGAAGACTCCGCAGACGATGCCGGGAACGAGCCTTCGCTACAACAACTTTTCAGTGAAGAAATCAAAGTACAAGACTTAATCGATTTTGTTTCTGACAACTCTATGGTAGCCATGATTGGGGACAGTAGCACGAAGCCTTTCGACCCTTGCATCCTCTCAAGTCCATCCCCTACGCTTTAAATGAAAGTATCGACCTTTTCGAGTATCCCCTCATTGCATCTTTAACAGAAAGTTTCGACCTTTCCAAGCTGCTGAGGAGGTTTTATCCAAAGTGAATTTGGGGACTGCTGAAGAGCCTAAAGAGACGCAAATCGAATGTTTCTTCACCGACACCACGCAAGAAGCATTGAGTGCACTGCTCAATGAATTCATGGACGTGTTCGCTTGGTCCTACCAAGACATGCCCGGCCTAGATCCAGCCATAGTGGAACATCGGATTCCCCTGAATCCCTTTATGAATCCATTCAACGGAAGCAAACATCACCGTTACTCGGTCTAAAAACACAAAAAAATCCAAAAAAATGGATGCCATCAAGGCTCAGACGGGTTTGGTCTAAAAACACACAAAAATCCAAAAAATTGGATGCCATAAAGGCTCAGACTGGTTCGGTCTAAACACACAAAAATCCAAAAACTGGATGCCGCCAAGGCTCAGACAAAAAGCAAGTAAGAGATTTTGCGTCTCAACAAAGCTTTAAAAGTATCACAAATCACCACAATTAAAATACTTCTTGATGAGTACAAGCACGGTCTACTCTCAAGCTCACAACATGCTAAAAGACAACTTAATACAGTTAACAAATAATGTGTCTGCAAATGACAATGAGTGGATACTTAGGAGGTCATTCCGTGCCACTCGCATTGGTCCCTTCGTCATTCTTTCCTTTCTACCCTCGTCCCCGACGAGTCTTCCTTCGCTCCACACAAGCTAGCTCTGTCTCCCTCATTCTGAGATCAGGGGTCCTCCCTATCGAGTCAAGCAATCCTGTAGCTCAAAGAGCTTCATTTGCCTGTGCCTTGGCCCCGATCTCTTCCCTGCGAGTCTGCAAAAGGGGACCTCTCTCCGTCAGTCGGTCAACTCTAGTATCATAGTCAAACAAAGTGTCTCCCGTGACATCCTGAGGGTTAGCCCAAGCTTCTGCATTCCTAAGGCTGTAGCTAAGACTGCAATCATGCCCCAGAATCGCTTCGTGCCTGCTCCCTAAAATCACTTGGGTCGGCCCGATATGCTGCTCGTACCAATCCAGGTACTCGGTGGTCAAAACAACACACTCCCGGCGTCTAAGGAGTACCACAGGAGGGAAGGCGGAATACTTCCATACCCTCAGAAAGAAAAGAAAGGCGTCTGGATCTGTCATAGAGAAAGAAGCTACCTCCATAGTGGTGATGTCGTTCCAGCCCAGCAAAGGCTCCTGCCTCATCCCAAACTGTCGAGAAACGAGCGACAGGATATAGAAAGAGGACCCAGATAACCCCGGAACTCTAATAACATAGGAACCTTCCTGAAAGGACCTCCTAGTCTCAATCCCAGTGAGGAACCCACCAACGGATCTGATGCATGCCAAGCTGAGCCATCCATCTCTCCCAGATGTACTGATCTATATCCAAGACAAGATGCCGCTGAGCAAACGTCCACGGACTGAAAGATGACAGAGACACGGGCATAGCTTGAAGCCTCTCTCACAACCACAAGGTGAGCAAAATGGGACTTCCCCCTCGCATGAACCTGTCCCCCATCATCAAGCGATCAATGCCGTGAAGGGTATCCCCCAGAACCAAAGGAGTAACATACTTACCAGCTCGGTAGTGCCCTACCACATCTAGCAAGTCGTCGTCATATACAAGTCCCAACTTAGGGTCATACTCCTAAACTAAATCTCAACTTAGAGTCATACTCCTGAACTAAGTCTCAACTTAAGTTCATACTCCTGAACTAAACCCCAACTTAGGTTCATACTCCTGAACTAAGTCTCAACTTAGGTTCATACTCCTGAACTAAGTCTCAATTAAGGTTCATACTCCTGAACTAAGCCCCAACATAGGGTCATACTCCTGAACTAATTCTCAACATAGGGTCATACTCCTGAACTAAGTCTCAACTTAGGGTCATACTCCTGAACTAAGTCTCAACTTGGGGTCATACTCTTGAACTAAGTCTCAATTTAGGTTCATACTCCTGAACTAAGCCTCAACTTAGGGTCATACTCTTGAACTAAGTCTCAATTTAGGTTCATACTCTTGAGCTAAGTCTCAACTTAGGATCATACTCTTGAACTAAGTCTCAAATTAGGTTCATACTCATGAACTAAGTCCCAACTTGGGGTCATACTCATGAACTAAGTCTCAACTTAGGGTTATACTCCTGAACTATGTCTCAATTTAGGGTCATACTCTTGAACTAAGTCTCAACTTAGGGTTATACTCCTAAACTAAGTCTCGATTAGGGTCATATTCCTTAACTAAGTCCCAACTTAGGGTCATACTCCTGAACTAAGTCTTAATTTAGGTTCACACTCCTAAACTAAACCTCAACTTAGGTCATACTCCTGAACTAAGTCCCTACTTAGGTTCATACTCCTGAACTAAGCCCCAACTTAGGGTCATACTCCTGAACTAAGTCTCAACATAGGGTCATATTCCTGAACTAAGTCTCAACTTAGGGTCATACTCCAGAACTAAGTCTCAACTTGGGTTCATACCCCTGAACTATGTCTCAATTTAGTTCATACTCCTGAACTAAGTCCCAACTTAGGTTCATACTCCTGAACTAAGCCCCAACATAGGGTCATACTCCCGAACTAAGTCTCAAATTAGGGTTATACTCCTGAATTAAGTCCCAACATAGGGTTATACTCCTGAACTAAGTCCCAATTTCGTTTCATACTCCTGAACTAAACCTCAACATAAGTCGTACTCCTGAACTAAGCCCCAACTTATGGTCATACTCCTGAACTAAGCCCCAACATAGGGTCATACTCCTGAACTAAGTCTCAAATTAGGGTTATACTCCTGAATTAAGTCCCAACTTAGGGTTATACTCCTGAACTAAGTCCCAATTTAGTACCATACTCCTGAACTAAACCTCAACATAAGTCGTACTCCTGAACTAAGCCCCAACTTATGGTCATACTCCTGAACTAAGCCCCAAATTATGGTCATACTCCAGAACTATGTCCCAACTTAGGGTCATACTCCTAAACTAAGTCTCAACTTGGGGTCATACTGCTGAACTAAGTCTCAATTTAGGTCCATACTCCTTAACTAAGCCTCAACTTAGGGTCATACTCCTGAACTATGTCTAAATTTAGGTTCATACTCCTGAACTACGTCTCAACTTAGGATCATACTCCTGAACTAAGTCTAAATTTACGTTCATACTCCTGAACTAAGTCCCAACTTAGCGTCATACTCATGAACTAAGTCACAACTTAGGGTCATACTCCTGAACTATGTTTCAACTTATGTCCATACTCCAAAACTAAGTCTCAATTTAGGGTCATACTCCTGAACTAAGTCTCAACTTAGGGCCATACTCCTAAACTAAGTCTCTACTTAGGGGCATAATCCTGAACTAAGTCCCAACTTAGGGTCATACTCCTGAACTATGTCTCAACTTAGGGTCATACTCCTCAACTAAGTCTCAACATAGGATCATACTAATGAACTAAGCCCCAACTTAGGTTCATACTCCCGAACTAAGCCCCAACATAGGTTCATACTCCTGATCTAAGTCTCAACTTAGGGTCATACTCCTGAACTAAGTCTCAATTTAGGTTCATACACTTGAACTAAGCCTCAACTTAGGGTCATACTCCTGAACCAAGTCTCAACTTAGGTTCATACTCCTGAACTAAGTCTCAATTTAGGTTCATACTCCTGAACTAAGTCTCAACTTAGGATCATACTCCTTAACAAAGTCTCAATTTTGGTTCATACTCCTGAACTATGTCCCAACATAGGGTCATATTCCTGAACTAAGTTTCAACTTAGGGTCATACTCCTGAACTAAGTCTCAACTTAGGGTATTACTCCTTAACTAAGTCTCAACTTAGTTTCATACTCCTGAACTAAGTCTCAACATAGGGTCATACTCCTGAACTAAGTCCAAACTTAGGTTTAAACTCTTGAACTAATCCCCAACTTAGGTCATACTCCTGAGCTATGTCTCAACTTAGGGTCATACTCCTTAACTATGTCCCAATTTTGGTTTATAATCCTGAACTAAGTCTCAATTTAGGGTCATACTCCTGAACTAAGTCTCAACATAGGGTCATACTCCTGAACTAAGTCTCAACTTAGGGTCATACTCCTGAACTAAGTCTCAACTTGGGGTCATACTCCTGAACAAAGTCTCAATTTAGGTTCATACTCCTGAACTAAGCCTCAACTTATGGTCATATTCTTGAACTAAGTCTCAATTTAAGTTCATACTCCAGAACTATGACTCAACTTAGGATCATACACTTGAACTATGTTTCAATTTAGGTTCATACTCCTTAACTAAGCCTCAACTTAGGGTCACACTCTTGAACTAAGTCTCAATTTAGGTTCATACCCCTGAACTAAGTCTCAACTTAGGATCATACACTTGAACTAAGTCTCAACTTAGGTTCATACTCCTGAACTAATTCCCAACTTAGGGTCATACTCCTGAACTAAGTCTCAACTTAGGGTTATACTCCTAAACTATGTCTCAATTAGGTTCATACTCCATAACTAAGTCCCAACTTAGGGTCATACTCCTGAACTAAGTCTTAATTTAGGTTCACACTCCTGAACTAAACCTCAACTTAGGTCATACTCCTGAACTAAGCCCCTACTTAGGTTCATACTCCTGAACTAAGCCCCAACTTAGGGTCATACTCTTGAACTAAGTCTCAACTTAGGGTCATATTCTTGAACTAAGTCTCAACTTAGGGTCATACTCTAGAACTAAGTCTCAACTTGGGTTCATACTCCTGAACTTCGTCTCAATTTAGTTTATACTCCTGAACTAAGTCCCAACTTAGGTTCATACTCCTGAACTAAGCCCCAACTTAGGGTCATACTCTTGAACAAGTCTCAACTTAGGGTTATACTCCTGAATTAAGTCCCAACTTAGGGTTATACTCCTGAACTAAGTCTCAATTTAGTTTCATACACCTAAACTAAGCCCCAACTTAGGGTCATACTCCTGAACTAAGTCTCAATTTAGTTTCATACTCCTGAACTAAACCTCAACATAAGTCGTACTCCTGGTCATACTCCTGAACTAAGCCCCAAATTATGGTCATACTCCCTAACTAAGTCCCAATTTAGGGTCATACTCCCGAACTAAGTCCCAACTTAGTGTCATACTCCTGAACTAAGCCTCAACTTGGGGTCATACTCTTGAACTAAGTCTCAATTTAGGTCCATACTCCTTAACTAAGCCTCAACTTAGTGTCATACTCCTGAACTATGTCTAAATTTAGGTTCATACTCCTGAACTAAGTCTCAACATAGGATCATACTCCTGAACTAAGTCTAAATTTAGGTTCATACTCCTGAACTAAGTCCCAACTTAGGGTCATACTCCTGAACTAAGTCCCAACTTAGGGTCATTCTCCTGAACTAAGCCACAACTTAGGGTCATATTCTTGAACTAAGTTTCAACTTATGTCCATACTCTTAAAGTAAGTCTCAATTTAGGGTCATACTCCTGAACTAAGTCTCAACTTAGGGCCATACTCTTGAACTAAGTCTCTACTTAGGGTCATACTCCTGAACAATGTCCCAACTTAGGGTCATACTCCTGAACTATATCTCAACTTAGGGTCATACTCCTCAACTAAGTCTCAACTTAGGATCATACTAATGAACTAAGCCCCAACTTAGGTTCATACTCCCGAACTAAGCCCCAACATAGGTTCATACTCCTGATCTAAGTGTGAACTTAGGGTCATACTCTTGAACTAAGTCTCAATTTAGGTTCATACTCTTGAACTAAGTTTCAACTTATGTCCATACTCCTAAACTAAGTCTAAATTTAGGGTCATACTCCTGAACTAAGTCCCAACTTAGGGTCATACTCCTGAACTATGTCTTAAGTTAGGGTCTTACTCCTCAACTAAGTCTCAACTTAGGATCATACTAATGAACTAAGCCCCAACTTAGGTTCATACTCCCGAACTAAGCCCCAATATAGGTTCATACTCTGATCTAAGTCTCAACTTAGGGTCATACTCCTGAACTAAGTCTCAATTTAGGTTCATACTCTTGAACTAAGCCTCAACTTAGGGTCATACTCCCGAACCAAGTCTCAAATTAGGTTCATACTCCTGAACTAAGTCTCAATTTTTGTTCATACTCCTGAACTATGTCCCAACTTAGGGTCATACTCCTGAACTAAGTTTCAACTTAGGGTCATACTCCTAAACTAAGTATCAACTTAGGGTTTTACTCCTTAACTAAGTCTCAACTTAAGTTCATACTCCTGAACTAAGTCTCAACTTAGGGTCATACTCCTGAACTAAGTCCAAACATAGGTTTAAACTCCTGAACTAATCCCCAACTTAGGTTCGTACTCCTGAACTATGTCTCAACATAGGGTCACACTCCTTAACTATATCTCAACTTAGGCTCATACTCTTGAACTAAGTCTCAATTTAGGTTCATACTCCTGAACTAAGTCTCAATTTAGGTTCATACTCCTGAACTAAGCCCCAACTTAGGGTCATACTCCTGAACTAAGTCTCAACATAGGGTCATACTCCTGAACTAAGTCTCAACTTAGGGTCATACTCCTGAACTAATTCTCAACTTGGGGTCATACTCCTGAACTAAGTCTCAATTTAGGTTCATACTTCTGAACTAAGCCTTAACTTAGGGTCATACTCTTGAACTAAGTCTCAATTTAGGTTCATACTCCTGAACTAAGTCTCAACTTAGGATCAAACACTTGAACTAAGTTTCAATTTAGGTTCATAGTCCTGAACTAAGCCTCAACTTATGGTCATACTCTTGAACTAAAACTCAATTTAGGTTCATACTCCTGAACTAAGTCTCAACTTAGGATCATACACTTGAACTAAGTCGCAATTTAGGTTCATACCCCTGAACTAAGTCCCAACTTAGGGTCATACTCCTGAACTAAGTCTCAACTTAGGGTTATACTCCTGAATTATGTCTCAATTTAGGGTCATACTCTTGAATTAAGTCTTAACTTAGGGTTATACTCCTGAACTAAGTCTCAATTAGGGTCATACTCCTTAACTAAGTCCTAACTTAGGGTTATACTCCTGAACTAAGTCCCAACTTCGGGTCATACTCCTGAACTAAGTCTTAATTTAGGTTCACACTCCTGAACTAAACCTCAAATTAAGTCATACTCCTAAACTAAGACCCTACTTAGGTTCATACTCCTGAACTAAGCCCAACCTTAGGGTCATATTCATGAAATAAGCCTCAACTAAGGGTCATACTCCTGGACTAAGTCTTAACATAGGTTCATACTCCTGAACTAAAGCCCAACTTAGGTTTATACTCTTGAACTAATCCATTACTTAGGTTCATACTCCTGAACTAAGTCTCAACTTAGGGTCATACTGCCGAACTGAGTCTGAACTTAGGTTTATACTCCTGAACTAATCCCCAACTTAGGTTCATACTCCTGAACTATGTCTCAACTTAGGGTCATAATCCTTAACTATGTCTCAACTTAGGCTCATAATCCTGAAATAAGTCCCAACATAGGGTCATAATCCTGAACTATATCCCAACTTAGGGTCATACTCCGGAACTAATTCTCAATTTAGGTTGATACTCCTTAACTAAGTCTCAATTTAGGTTCATACTACTGAACTAAGCCCCAACTTAAGGTCATACTCCTGAACTAAGTCTCAACATAGGGTCATACTCCTGAACTAAGTCTCAACTTAGGGTCATACTCCTGAACTAAGTATCAACTTGGGGTCATACTCCTGAACTAAGTTTCAATTTAGGTTCATACTCCTGAACTATGCCCCAACTTAGGGTCATACTCTTGAACTAAGTCTCAATTTAGGTTCATACTCCTGAACTAAGTCTCAACTTAGGATCATACTCTTGAACTAAGTCTCAATTTAGGTTCATACTCCTGAATTAAGTCCCAACTTAGGGTCATACTCCTGAACTAAGTCTCAACTTAGGGTTATACTCCTAAACTATGTCTCAATTAGGTTCATACTCCTTAACTAAGTCCCAACTTAGGGTCATACTCCTGAACTAAGTCTTAATTTAGGTTCACACTCCTGAACTAAACCTCAACTTAGGTCATACTCCTGAACTAAGCCCCTACTTAGGTTCATACTCCTGAACTAAGCCCCAACTTAGGGTCATACTCTTGAACTAAGTCTCAACTTTGGGTCATATTCTTGAACTAAGTCTCAACTTAGGGTCATAATCCGTAACTAAGTCTCAATTTGGGTTCATACTCCTGAACTTCATCTCAATTTAGTTCATACTCCTGAACTAAGTCCCAAGTTAGGTTCATACTCCTGAACTAAGCCCCAGCTTAGGGTCATACTCCTGAACTAAGTCTCAACTTAGGGTTATACTCCCAATTAAGTCGAACTTAGGGTTATACTCTGAACTAAGTCTCAATTTAGTTTCATACTCCTAAACTAAGCCCCAACTTAGGGTCATACTCTGAATCTAAGTCTCAATTTAGTTTCATAATCCTGAACTAAACTTCAACATAAGTCGTACGCCTGGTCATACTCCTGAACTATGCCCCAAATTATGGTCATACTCCATAACTAAGTCCCAACTTAGGGTCATACTCCCGAACTAAGTCCCAACTTAGTATCATACTCCTGAACTAAGCCTCAACTTGGGGTCATACTCCTAAACTAAGTCTCAATTTAGGACCATACTCCTTAACTAAGCCTCAACTTAGGGTCATACTCCTGAACTATGTCTAAATTTAGGTTCATACTCCTGAACTAAGTCTCAACTTAGGATCATACTCCTGAACTAAGTCTAAATTAAGGTTCATACTCCTGAACTAAGTCCCAACTTACGGTCATACTCCTGAACTAAATCTCAACTTAGGGTCATACTCCTAAACTAAGTCACAACTTAGGGTCATACTCCTGAACTAAGTTTCAACTTATGTCCATACTCCTAAAGTAAGTCTCAATTTAGGGTCATACTCCTGAACTAAGTCTCAACTTAGGGCCATACTCTTGAACTAAGTCTCTACTTAGGGTCATACTCCTGAACAAAGTCCCAACTTAGGGTCATACTCCTGAACTATGTCTCAACTTAGGGTCATACTCCTCAACTAAGTCTCAACATAGGATCATACTAATGAACTAAGCCCCAACTTAGGTTCATACTCCCGAACTAAGCCCCAACATAGGTTCATACTCTTGATCTAAGTCTCAACTTAGGGTCATACTCTTGAACTAAGTCTCAATTTAGGTTCATACTCTTGAACTAAGTTTCAACTTATGTCCATACTCCTAAACTAAGTCTCAATTTAGGGTCATACTCCTGAACTAAGCCCCAAATTATGGTCATACTCCCTAACTAAGTCCCAACTTAGGGTCATACTCCCGAACTAAGTCCCAACTTAGTGTCATACTCCTGAACTAAGCCTCAACTTGGGGTCATACTCTTGAACTAAGTCTCAATTTAGGTCCATACTCCTTAACTAAGCCTCAACTTAGTGTCATACTCCTGAACTATGTCTAAATTTAGGTTCATACTCCTGAACTAAGTCTCAACATAGGATCATACTCCTGAACTAAGTCTAAATTTAGGTTCATACTCCTGAACTAAGTCCCAACTTAGGGTCATACTCCTGAACTAAGTCCCAACTTAGGGTCATTCTCCTGAACTAAGCCACAACTTAGGGTCATATTCTTGAACTAAGTTTCAACTTATGTCCATACTCTTAAAGTAAGTCTCAATTTAGGGTCATACTCCTGAACTAAGTCTCAACTTAGGGCCATACTCTTGAATTAAGTCTCTACTTAGGGTCATACTCCTGAACAATGTCCCAACTTAGGGTCATACTCCTGAACTATATCTCAACTTAGGGTCATACTCCTCAACTAAGTCTCAACTTAGGATCATACTAATGAACTAAGCCCCAACTTAGGTTCATACTCCCGAACTAAGCCCCAACATAGGTTCATACTCCTGATCTAAGTGTGAACTTAGGGTCATACTCTTGAACTAAGTCTCAATTTAGGTTCATACTCTTGAACTAAGTTTCAACTTATGTCCATACTCCTAAACTAAGTCTAAATTTAGGGTCATACTCCTGAACTAAGTCCCAACTTAGGGTCATACTCCTGAACTATGTCTTAAGTTAGGGTCTTACTCCTCAACTAAGTCTCAACTTAGGATCATACTAATGAACTAAGCCCCAACTTAGGTTCATACTCCCGAACTAAGCCCCAATATAGGTTCATACTCCTGATCTAAGTCTCAACTTAGGGTCATACTCCTGAACTAAGTCTCAATTTAGGTTCATACTCTTGAACTAAGCCTCAACTTAGGGTCATACTCCTGAACCAAGTCTCAAATTAGGTTCATACTCCTGAACTAAGTCTCAATTTTTGTTCATACTCCTGAACTATGTCCCAACTTAGGGTCATACTCCTGAACTAAGTTTCAACTTAGGGTCATACTCCTAAACTAAGTATCAACTTAGGGTTTTACTCCTTAACTAAGTCTCAACTTAAGTTCATACTCCTGAACTAAGTCTCAACTTAGGGTCATACTCCTGAACTAAGTCCAAACATAGGTTTAAACTCCTGAACTAATCCCCAACTTAGGTTCGTACTCCTGAACTATGTCTCAACATAGGGTCACACTCCTTAACTATATCTCAACTTAGGCTCATACTCTTGAACTAAGTCTCAATTTAGGTTCATACTCCTGAACTAAGTCTCAATTTAGGTTCATACTCCTGAACTAAGCCCCAACTTAGGGTCATACTCCTGAACTAAGTCTCAACATAGGGTCATACTCCTGAACTAAGTCTCAACTTAGGGTCATACTCCTGAACTAATTCTCAACTTGGGGTCATACTCCTGAACTAAGTCTCAATTTAGGTTCATACTTCTGAACTAAGCCTTAACTTAGGGTCATACTCTTGAACTAAGTCTCAATTTAGGTTCATACTCCTGAACTAAGTCTCAACTTAGGATCAAACACTTGAACTAAGTTTCAATTTAGGTTCATAGTCCTGAACTAAGCCTCAACTTATGGTCATACTCTTGAACTAAAACTCAATTTAGGTTCATACTCCTGAACTAAGTCTCAACTTAGGATCATACACTTGAACTAAGTCGCAATTTAGGTTCATACCCCTGAACTAAGTCCCAACTTAGGGTCATACTCCTGAACTAAGTCTCAACTTAGGGTTATACTCCTGAATTATGTCTCAATTTAGGGTCATACTCTTGAATTAAGTCTTAACTTAGGGTTATACTCCTGAACTAAGTCTCAATTAGGGTCATACTCCTTAACTAAGTCCTAACTTAGGGTTATACTCCTGAACTAAGTCCCAACTTAGGGTCATACTCCTGAACTAAGTCTTAATTTAGGTTCACACTCCCGAACTAAACCTCAAATTAAGTCATACTCCTAAACTAAGACCCTACTTAGGTTCATACTCCTGAACTAAGCCCAACCTTAGGGTCATATTCATGAAATAAGCCTCAACTAAGGGTCATACTCCTGGACTAAGTCTTAACATAGGTTCATACTCCTGAACTAAAGCCCAACTTAGGTTTATACTCTTGAACTAATCCATTACTTAGGTTCATACTCCTGAACTAAGTCTCAACTTAGGGTCATCTTGCCCGAAGGCGAGTCGAACTTAGGTTTATACTCTGAACTAATCCCTGACTTAGGTTCATACTCTGAACTATGTCTCAACTTAGGGTCATAATCCTTAACTATGTCTCAACTTAGGCTCATAATCCTGAAATAAGTCCCAACATAGGGTCATAATCTGAACTATATCCCAACTTAGGGTCATACTCAGGAACTAATTCTCAATTTAGGTTGATACTCCTTAACTAAGTCTCAATTTAGGTTCATACTCGAACTAAGCCAACTTAAGGTCATACTCTGAACTAAGTCTCAACATAGGGTCATACTCCTGAACTAAGTCTCAACTTAGGGTCATACTCCTGAACTAAGTATCAACTTGGGGTCATACTCCTGAACTAAGTTTCAATTTAGGTTCATACTCCTGAACTATGCCCCAACTTAGGGTCATACTCTTGAACTAAGTCTCAATTTAGGTTCATACTCCTGAACTAAGTCTCAACTTAGGATCATACTCTTGAACTAAGTCTCAATTTAGGTTCATACTCCTGAATTAAGTCCCAACTTAGGGTCATACTCCTGAACTAAGTCTCAACTTAGGGTTATACTCCTAAACTATGTCTCAATTAGGTTCATACTCCTTAACTAAGTCCCAACTTAGGGTCATACTCCTGAACTAAGTCTTAATTTAGGTTCACACTCCTGAACTAAACCTCAACTTAGGTCATACTCCTGAACTAAGCCCCTACTTAGGTTCATACTCCTGAACTAAGCCCCAACTTAGGGTCATACTCTTGAACTAAGTCTCAACTTTGGGTCATATTCTTGAACTAAGTCTCAACTTAGGGTCATAATCCAGAACTAAGTCTCAACTTGGGTTCATACTCCTGAACTTCATCTCAATTTAGTTCATACTCCTGAACTAAGTCCCAAGTTAGGTTCATACTCCTGAACTAAGCCCCAGCTTAGGGTCATACTCCTGAACTAAGTCTCAACTTAGGGTTATACTCCTGAATTAAGTCCGAACTTAGGGTTATACTCCTGAACTAAGTCTCAATTTAGTTTCATACTCCTAAACTAAGCCCCAACTTAGGGTCATACTCCTGAACTAAGTCTCAATTTAGTTTCATAATCCTGAACTAAACTTCAACATAAGTCGTACGCCTGGTCATACTCCTGAACTATGCCCCAAATTATGGTCATACTCCATAACTAAGTCCCAACTTAGGGTCATACTCCCGAACTAAGTCCCAACTTAGTATCATACTCCTGAACTAAGCCTCAACTTGGGGTCATACTCCTAAACTAAGTCTCAATTTAGGACCATACTCCTTAACTAAGCCTCAACTTAGGGTCATACTCCTGAACTATGTCTAAATTTAGGTTCATACTCCTGAACTAAGTCTCAATTTAGGATCATACTCCTGAACTAAGTCTAAATTAAGGTTCATACTCACGAACTAAGTCCCAACTTACGGTCATACTCTGAACTAAATCTCAACTTAGGGTCATACTCCAACTAAGTCACAACTTAGGGTCATACTCCTGAACTAAGTTTCAACTTATGTCCATACTCCTAAAGTAAGTCTCAATTTAGGGTCATACTCCTGAACTAAGTCTCAACTTAGGGCCATACTCTTGAACTAAGTCTCTACTTAGGGTCATACTCCTGAACAAAGTCCCAACTTAGGGTCATACTCCTGAACTATGTCTCAACTTAGGGTCATACTCCTCAACTAAGTCTCGACATAGGATCATACTAATGAACTAAGCCTGACTTAGGTTCATACTCCCGAACTAAGCCCCAACATAGGTTCATACTCTTGATCTAAGTCTCAACTTAGGGTCATACTCTTGAACTAAGTCTCAATTTAGGTTCATACTCTTGAACTAAGTTTCAACTTATGTCCATACTCCTAAACTAAGTCTCAATTTAGGGTCATACTCCTGAACTAAGTCCCAAATTAGGGTCATACTCACGAACTATGTCACAACTTAGGGTCTTACTCCTCAACTAAGTCTCAACTTAGGATCATACTAATGAACTAAGCCCCAACTTAGGTTCATACTCCCGAACTAAGCCCCAACATAGGTTCATACTCCAGATCTAAGTCTCAACTTAGGGTCATACTTCTGAACTAAGTCTCAATTTAGGTTCATACTCTTGAACTAAGCCTCAACTTAGGGTCATACTCCTTAACCAAGTCTCAAATTAGGTTCATACTCCTGAACTAAGTCTCAATTTTGGTTCATACTCCTGAACTATGTCCCAACATAGGGTCATACTCCTGAACTAAGTTTCAACTTAGGGTCATACTCCTAAACTAAGTCTCAACTTAGGGTTTTACTCCTTAACTAAGTCTCAACTTAGGTTCATACTCCTGAACTAAGTCTCAACTTAGGGTCATACTCCTGAACTAAGTCCAAACTTAGGTTTAAACTCCTTAACTAATCCCCAACTTAGGTTCATACTCCTGAACTATGTCTCAACTTAGGGTCACACTCCTTAACTATGTCTCAACTTAGGCTCATACTCCTGAACTAAGTCTCAATTTAGTTTCATACTCCTGAACTAAGTCTCAATTTAGGTTCATACTCCTGAACTAAGCCCCAACTTAGGGTCATACACCTGAACTAAGTCTCAACATAGGGTCATACTCATGAACTAAGTCTCAACTTAGGGTCATACTCCTGAACTAATTCTCAACTTGGGGTCATACTCCTGAACTAAGTCTCAATTTAGGTTCATACTCCTGAACTAAGCCTTAACTTAGGGTCATACTCTTGAACTAAGTCTCAATTTAGGTTCATACTCCTGAACTAAGTCTCAACTTAGGATCATACACATGAACTAAGTTTCAATTTAGGTTCATACTCCTGAACTAAGCCTCAACTTATGGTCATACTCTTGAACTAAAACTCAATTTAGGTTCATACTCCTGAACTAAGTCTCAACTTAGGATCATACACTTGAACTAATTCTCAATTTAGGTTTATACCCCTGAACTAAGTCCCAACTTAGGGTCATACTCCTAAACTAAGTCTCAACTTAGGGTCATACTCCTGAATTATGTCTCAATTTAGGGTCATACTCTTGAATTAAGTCTTAACTTAGGGTTATACTCCTGAAATAAGTCTCAATTAGGGTCATACTCCTTAACTAAGTCCTAACTTAGGGTTATACTCCTGAACTAAGTCCCAACTTAGGGTCATACTCCTGAACTATGTCTTAATTTAGGTTCACACTCCTGAACTAAACCTCAAATTAGGTCATACTCCTAAACTAAGACCCTACTTAGGTTCATACTCCTGAACTAAGCCCAACTTAGGTTCATACTCTTGAACTAAGCCATTACTTAGGTTCATACACCTGAACTAAGTCTCAACTTAGGAATTCATCTTTGCCTAACTAAGTACGAACTTAGGTTTATACTCCTGAACTAATCCCCAACTTAGGTTCATACTCCTGAACTATGTCTTAACTTAGGGTCGTACTCCTTAACTATGTCTCAACTTAGGCTCATAATCCTGAAATAAGTCCAAACTTAGGGTCGTACTCCTTAACTAAGTCTCAACTTAGGGTTATACTCCTGAATTAAGTCCCAACTTAGGGTTATACTCCTGAACTAAGTCTCAATTTAGTTTCATACTCCTAAACTAAGCCCCAACTTAGGGTCATACTCCTGAACTAAGTCTCAATTTAGTTTCATAATCCTGAACTAAACTTCAACATAAGTCGTACGCCTGGTCATACTCCTGAACTATGCCCCAAATTATGGTCATACTCCATAACTAAGTCCCAACTTAGGGTCATACTCCCGAACTAAGTCCCAACTTAGTATCATACTCCTGAACTAAGCCTCAACTTGGGGTCATACTCCTAAACTAAGTCTCAATTTAGGTCCATACTCCTTAACTAAGCCTCAACTTAGGGTCATACTCCTGAATTATGTCTAAATTTAGGTTCATACTCCTGAACTAAGTCTCAACTTAGGATCATACTCCTGAACTAAGTCTAAATTAAGGTTCATACTCCTGAACTAAGTCCCAACTTACGGTCATACTCCTGAACTAAATCTCAACTTAGGGTCATACTCCTAAACTAAGTCACAACTTAGGGTCATACTCCTGAACTAAGTTTCAACTTATGTCCATACTCCTAAAGTAAGTCTCAATTTAGGGTCATACTCCTGAACTAAGTCTCAACTTAGGGCCATACTCTTCTACTTAGGGTCATACTCCTGAACAAAGTCCCAACTTAGGGTCATACTCCTGAACTATGTCTCAACTTAGGGTCATACTCCTCAACTAAGTCTCAACATAGGATCATACTAATGAACTAAGCCCCAACTTAGGTTCATACTCCCGAACTAAGCCCCAACATAGGTTCATACTCTTGATCTAAGTCTCAACTTAGGGTCATACTCTTGAACTAAGTCTCAATTTAGGTTCATACTCTTGAACTAAGTTTCAACTTATGTCCATACTCCTAAACTAAGTCTCAATTTAGGGTCATACTCCTGAACTAAGTCCCAACTTAGGGTCATACTCCCGAACTATCACTACCAGAAACTGGTGTTTTAGCGACGGAATAAACAGCGACGGAAGCATTCCGTCGCTATTTAGCGACGGAAATTATGATTTAGCGACGGAATAAATTTGGCGCCAAATTTAGCGACAGAATTAAATTCCGCCGCTGAATTCCGTCGCTAAAAACGAATATTCGACGAATATTCGTTTTAGCGACAATTTCGGCGACGGAATTTAATTCGTGCTAAATAAAATATCGACGGAATAATTCCGTCGCTGATATTATTTATTTTTATTTTTTACGTTAAGGCGACGGAATTATTCCGTCGATAATTTATTTTTAAAAAAAAAATTAGATTATCGACGGAATAATTCGGCGATAATTATATATTTTTATTTTTTTAATTTATCAGCGACGGAATTATTCCGTCGTCGATAATATCAGCTGACGGAATAATTAAGTCATTTTTTTTTAATTTTTCTTCTATATACTTTCATTTGTTTAGTTTTTCTATCTTTTTTTATATAACTTTTTCTAAAAAAACACTAATTAACAAAGGCTAAAATATTATTTTCTAGTCAATAAAAATTTAAAAAAAATAAAAAATAAATATAGGGTAGTCAGATCCCTCTTTTGACTTTTCTTCTATATACCTTCATTTGTTTAGTTTTTTTCTATCTTTTTTTCTATAACTTTTTCTAAAAAAAACCACTAATTAACAAAGGCTAAAATATTATTTTCTAGTTAATAAAAAATTTAAAAAAATTAAAAAATAAATATAGGGTAGTCCGTCCCTCTTTTGACTTTTCTTCTATATACCTTCATTTGTTTAGTTTTTTTCTATCTTTTTCTATAACTTTTTCTAAAAAAAAACCACTAATTAACAAAGGCTAAAATATTATTTTCTAGTCAATAAAAAATTTAAAAAAAATTAAAAAATAAATATAGGGTAGTCCGTTCCTCTTTTGACTTTTCTTCTATATGCCTTCATTTGTTTAGTTTTTTTCTATCTTTTTTTATATAACTTTTTCTAAAAAAAACCACTAATTAACAAAGGCTAAAATATTATTTTCTAGTCAATAAAAAATTTAAAAATAATAAAAAAATAAATATAGGGTAGTCCGTCCCTCTTTTGACTTTTCTTCTATATACCTTCATTTGTTTAGTTTTTTTCTATCTTTTTTTATATAACTTTTTCTAAAAAAAACCACTAATTAACAAAGGCTAAAATATTATTTTCTAGTTAATAAAAAATTTAAAAAAAAAAATTAAAAAATAAATATAGGGTAGTCCGTCCCTCTTTTGACTTTTCTTCTATATGCCTTCATTTGTTTAGTTTTTTTCTATCTTTTTTTATATAACTTTTTCTAAAAAAAACCACTAATTAACAAAGGCTAAAATATTATTTTCTAGTTAATAAAAAATTTAAAAAAAATTAAAAAATAAATATAGGGTAGTCTGTCCCTCTTTTGACTTTTCTTCTATATGCCTTCATTTGTTTAGTTTTTTTCTATCTTTTTATATAACTTTTTCTAAAAAAAACCACTAATTAACAAAGGCTAAAATATTATTTTCTAGTCAATAAAAAATTTAAAAAAAATTAAAAAATAAATATAGGGTAGTCCGTCCTCTCTTGACTTTTCTTCTATATGCCTTCATTTGTTTAGTTTTTTTCTATCTTTTTATATAACTTTTTCTAAAAAAACCACTAATTAACAAAGGCTAAAATATTATTTTCTAGTCAATAAAAAATTTAAAAAATTAAAAAATAAATATAGGGTAGTCCGTCCCTCTTTTGACTTTTCTTCTATATGCCTTCATTTGTTTAGTTTTTTTCTATCTTTTTTTATATAACTTTTTCTAAAAAAAACCACTAATTAACAAAGGCTAAAATATTATTTTCTAGTCAATAAAAAATTTAAAAAAAATAAAAAAATAAATATAGGGTAGTCCGTCCCTCTTTTGACTTTTCTTCTATATACCTTCATTTGTTTAGTTTTTTTCTATCTTTTTTTATATAACTTTTTCTAAAAACAACCACTAATTAACAAAGGCTAAAATATTATTTTCTAGTTAATAAAAAATTTAAAAAAAATTAACAAATAAATATAGTGTAGTCCGTCCCTCTTTTGACTTTTCTTCTATATACCTTCATTTGTTTAGTTTTTTTCTATCTTTTTTTATATAACTTTTTCTAAAAAAAACCACTAATTAACAAAGGCTAAAATATTATTTTCTAGTCAATAAAAAATTTAAAAAAAATTAAAAAATAAATATAGGGTAGTCCGTCCCTCTTTTGACTTTTCTTCTATATGCCTTCATTTGTTTAGTTTTTTCTATCTTTTTTATATAACTTTTTCTAAAAAAAACCACTAATTAACAAAGGCTAAAATATGATTTTCTAGTCAATAAAAAATTTAAAAAAGATAAAAAAATAAATATAGGGTAGTCCGTCCCTCTTTTGACTTTTCTTCTATATACCTTCATTTGTTTAGTTTTTTCTATCTTTTTATATAACTTTTTCTAAAAAAAACCACTAATTAACAAAGGCTAAAATATTATTTTATAGTTAATAAAAAATTTAAAAAAAATTAAAAAATAAATATAGGGTAGTCCGTCCCTCTTTTGACTTTTCTTCTATATGCCTTCATTTGTTTAGTTTTTTTCTATCTTTTTTTATATAACTTTTTCTAAAAAAAACCACTAATTAACAAAGGCTAAAATATTATTTTCTAGTTAATAAAAAATTTAAAAAAAATTAAAAAATAAATATAGGGTAGTCCGTCCCTCTTTTGACTTTTCTTCTATATGCCTTCATTTGTTTAGTTTTTTTCTATCTTTTTTTATATAACTTTTTCTAAAAAAACCACTAATTAACAAAGGCTAAAATATTATTTTCTAGTCAATAAAAAATTTAAAAAAATTAAAAAATAAATATAGGGTAGTCCGTCCCTCTTTTGACTTTTCTTCTATATGCCTTCATTTGTTTAGTTTTTTTCTATCTTTTTTTATATAACTTTTCTAAAAAAAACCACTAATTAACAAAGGCTAAAATATTATTTTCTAGTCAATAAAAAATTTAAAAAAATTAAAAAATAAATATAGGGTAGTCCGTCCCTCTTTTGACTTTTCTTCTATATGCCTTCATTTGTTTAGTTTTCTATCTTTTTTTATATAACTTTTTCTAAAAAAAACCACTAATTAACAAAGGCTAAAATATTATTTTCTAGTCAATAAAAAATTTAAAAAAAATTAAAAAATAAATATAGGGTAGTCCGTCCCTCTTTTGACTTTTCTTCTATATACCTTCATTTGTTTAGTTTTTTTCTATCTTTTTTTATATAACTTTTTCTAAAAAAAAACCATTAATTAACAAAGGCTGAAATATTATTTTCTAGTCAATAAAAAATTTAAAAAAAATTAAAAAATAAATATAGGGTAGTCCGTCCCTCTTTTGACAAGATCGGGACACAAAAAACCCTAAAAACCCTAAATAATGGCACATATTTGTAACTCAATTTCCATTTGGATTTTGAGGAAAGTCATAAAGATGAAAAACACTTTAAATGTCATTTAGAATGTAGAAAAAAATTAAAAAAAAATAAATGAGGTAGCCATATACCATTTTCACAAGATCGGGACACAAAAAACCCTAAAAACCCTAAATAATGGCACATATTTGTAACTCAATTTCCATTTGGATTTTGAGGAAAGTCATAAAGATGAAAAACACTTTAAATGTCATTTAGAATGTAGAAAAAAATTAAAAAAAAATAAATGAGGTAGCCGTATACCATTTTCACAAGATCGGGACACAAAAAACCCTAAAAACCCTAAATAATGGCACATATTTGTAACTCAATTTCCATTTGGATTTTGAGGAAAGTCATAAGATGAAAAACACTTTAAATTTCATTTATAATGTAGAAAAAAATTAAAAAAAAATAAACGAGGTAGCCGTATACCATTTTCACAAGATCGGGACACATTCCTTGAAACCCTAAATAATGACACATATTTGTAACTCAATTTCCATTTGGATTTTGAGGAAAGTCATAAGATGAAAAACACTTTAAATGTCATTTAGAATGTAGAAAAAAATTAAAAAAAATAAATGAGGTAGCCGTATACCATTTTCACAAGATCGGGACACATTCCTTAAAACCCTAAATAATGGCACATATTTGTAACTCAATTTCCATTTGGATTTTGAGGAAAGTCATAGAGATTAAAAACACTTTAAATGTCATTTAGAATGTAGAAAAAAATTAAAAAAAAATAAATGAGGTAGCCGTATACCATTTTCACAAGATCGGGACACAAAAAACCCTAAAAACCACTAAATAATGGCACATATTTGTAACTCAATTTCCATTTGGATTTTGAGGAAAGTCATAAGATGAAAAACACTTTAAATTTCATTTATAATGTAGAAAAAAATTAAAAAAAAATAAACGAGGTAGCCGTATACCATTTTCACAAGATCGGGACACATTCCTTGAAACCCTAAATAATGACACATATTTTTAACTCAATTTCCATTTGGATTTTTGAGGAAAGTCATAAAGATGAAAAACACTTTAAATGTCATTTTAGAATGTAGAAAAAATTAAAAAAAAATAAATGAGGTAGCCGTATACCATTTTCACAAGATCGGGACACAAAAAACCCTAAATAATGACACATATTTGTAACTCAATTTCCATTTGGATTTTGAGGAAAGTCATAAGATGAAAAACACTTTAAATGTCATTTTAGAATGTAGAAAAAAATTAAAAAAAAAATAAACGAGATAGCCGTATACCATTTTCACAAGATCGGGACACATTACCACAAAACCCTAAATAATGGCACATATTTGTAACTCAATTTCCATTTTGGATTTTGAGGAAAGTCATAAAGATGAAAAACACTTTAAATGTCATTTAGAATGTAGAAAAAAATTAAAAAAAAATAAACGAGGTAGCCGTATACCATTTTCACAAGATCGGGACACATAAAACCCTAAAAATCCTAAATAATGAAAAAAATAAATGAGGTAGCCGTATACCATTTTCACAAGATCGGGACACAAATAATGACATATATTTTTAACTCAATTATTATTATGTTATTACTAATTATTATTGTAGTACTAAGCATTTACATTTATTATACAATTATTATTATTAAATAATTCCATTTAGATTTTAAATGAATTAAATTTTTCAAAAAAACTAATTATCATTATTACATCATTTATTATTAAGTCATATTTTTCACATGGATCTCCATCTAAGCCATTTATAATAACACATTTAAGTTGAATCTAATGGCTTACATTTTAACAAACTATTTCACTTGGATCACAATCTCGACCATCCATTCATATTAACACATTTAAGTTGAATCCAATGGCTCACATTTTAACAAACTATTTCACTTGGATCACCGTCTCAACCATCCATTCATATTAAATCAATGGTCCAAATTCCTTACTCACATTTTAACAAACAAATTAATCCTTATATATATATATATATATATATATATATATATATATAAACACTCTCTCTCTCTCTCACACACACACACACACACACACTTCCCTCTTCCCGGACACATACCACACACTCTCTCTCACACACACACTCTCTCTCTCTGACCGCAAATTACTGAGCCCTCCCGATCGTCGTCTTCTTCGACCACTACAATCGTCCCTCACCGGTGACCCAAGGCCACCTCCTTCTCCGATTGCCATCATCGATCTCCCCAAGACCCAACCCGTCCTTCATTCATCTCTAAAACCCGTTGGCCGGTGAATCCTTCCTCACCCCTCTGTTTCTACTACCCCAAAATCACCATTCTCCTTCTCCCGTTCACCGTCATCGATTTCCCTACTTCCAATCCCAATCTCCTTCTCCGGCCAAGCCCCAAATCAACACCCTCACTCTCAGTATCCAAAACCGCGACCCAAACCAAAAGCTCTTCTTCTCCGGCCAAGGTCACGAGTCATTCCCTTTCTCCGGCGACGATCAGTTCGCCGCCCCCAGCAACGCGAGCACTCGACAAGGCGATTCCTCACCAGTTGAAGTCTTCCCAACCGGTTGCGGTCTTCCTCTCTCTCTCTCACACACACACACACACTCTCTCTCCTTTGCCACAAACTATTTCAATTGTTGAGCTTTTTTTCATTTCTATTGTTGAAATCAAGCCAATTATTGTATAAAAATCTTTATTCTTGATCCTCTTCCGGTTTTTAATGTTCCCACGGTCTTATTTGAAAGTGTTCGGCTATAGGAAACTAATGGTTGTGATTTACACGAGTTAAGTTTCTTGTTTTCTTAGTCGAAGAATGAAAGCTCAAAAGCAACATGGTGAGAATATGGGATCACAAATCTTGGATGTTTGATTTGATGAATAACATCTTCTCCAAGTGAAAAGGGTAAGGTGATGGACTCTTTGTCCATCTGTTTGTGAATTTTTTCTACCATATTTTTTATATAAAAAATGAATTGAAATAGAGCAGTGAAACTATAGATGAGTACATTATATACATGTTGCCACACAAATTAAGCTGACGGATGTTTGGACGGCTGATCATTCTTTGTGATGTAATTTTCTCATCTTATGGTGTTTGTCGATTGTGGGGAAGGAGTTTGTGTTTTACATGTTGAAGTCTCAATAATTTTGACATAAATAATTTTGAAAAAATAAAAAATAACAATGAAAATGATTATTCAATATTGAAAAAAAAAAATTTTTAATTTTGACATTTTTGATTTTTTATTTATTGAATTATTAGCGACGGAATATTCCTTCATTTGAAATAAAAATTTAATAAAAAATAAATAATATCAGCGACGGAATATTCCGTCGCTGAAATAAAAATAAAATTAAAATATATTATATCGATGACGGAATATTCCGCCGCTGAAATAAAAATTAAATTAATATTAATTAACACGACGGAAATTTCCGTCGCTGAATTAATTTTATTTAATTTAATTTTTATTCCAGCGACGGAATATTCCGTCATTGAAATTAATTTAATTTAATTAATTTTTTTTTCGGCGGCGGAAATTTCCGTTCTTTGGAATAAAATTAATTAAAATAAATTTATTTCAGCGACGGAATATGCCGTCATTTGCCGCCGAAATAAATCGTTGTTTTAATTAATTTTTATTCCAGCAGCGGAAATTTCCGCCGCGAAATTAATTTAATTTAATTAATTTTTATTTCAGCGACGGAAATTTCCGTCACTTGAAATAAAATTAATTAAATTAAATTAATTTCAGCGGAAATTTCCGTTGATGTCGATAAATCGGCGACGGAATTAATTCCGTCGGTAAAATCAAAATATGCCGACGGAAATTGAGCCGTCGGAGCACCTGCGACGGGCTAGCGACGGACCAGACGGAATTTTTCGTCATTTGTTTAATTTAGCGACGGAAATTTGGATTTAGCGGACGGAAATTTCCGTCGCTAAAACCTGTTTTCTGGTAGTGTATGTCACAACTTAGGGTCTTACTCCTCAACTAAGTCTCAACTTAGGATCATACTAATGAACTAAGCCCCCAACTTAGGTTCATACTCCCGAACTAAGCCCAACATAGGTTCATACTCCGGATCTAAGTCTCAACTTAGGGTCATACTTCTGCCCAACTAAAGTCTCAATTTAGGTTCATACTCTTGAACTAAGCCTCAACTTAGGGGCTTCATACTCTCTGTTAAATCCAAGTCTTCTGTAATTAGGTTTGACATACTCCTTGAACTAAGTCTCAATTTTGGTTCATACTCCTGAACTATGTCCCAACTTAGGGTCTTCTACTCCCTGAACTAAGTTTCAACTTAGGTGCTCATACTCTAAACTCAAGTCTCAACTTAGGGTTTTGCTCCTTAACTAAAGTCTCTAACTTAGGTTCATACTCCTGAACTAAAGTCCTCAACTTAGGGTCACATTTCTGAACTAAGTCCAAACTTAGGTTTAAACTCACTAACTAATCTGCAACTTAGGCTTCATACTCTCTCAACTAGTGTCCCTCGACTTAGTGGTCACACTCCTTAACTATGTCTCCAACTTAGGCTCATACTCCTGAATCTAAGTCTCAATTTAGTCTTAATACTCTGGAACTCAAGTTCCTCCAATTTAGGTTCATACTACTCAACTAAGCCCCAACCAGTGTTTATGATTATTACACACTGAACTAAGTCTCAACATAGGGTCACTCTCATAACCTAAGTCTGAACTTAGGGTCATACTCCTGAACTAATTCTCAACTTGGGGCCATACTCAAATCTAAGTCTCAATTTAGGTCTCATACTTCCTGAACTAAGCCTTAACTTAGGGTAATACTTCTTGCAACTAAGCTCCTTCAATTTAGGTTCATACTCCTGAACTAAGTCTCAACTTAGGATCATACACATGAACTTGAAAAAGTTTCAATTTGAGTTCATACTCTTGAACTAAGCCTCAATCTTATGGTCATACTCTTGAACTAAAACTCAATTTAGGTTCATACTCCTGAACTAAGTCTCAACTTAGGATCATACACTTGAACTAATTCTCAATTTAGGTTTATAACTCCCCTGAACTAAGTCCTCAACTTAGGGTCATACTCTTTAGAACTAAGTCTCAACTTAGGGTTATACTCCATTTATGTCTCAATTTAGGGTCACATACTCTTGAATTAAGTCTTAACTTAGGGTTATACTCCTGAACTAAGTCTCAATTCAGGTCATACTCCTTAACTGAGTCCTAACCCAAGTTGTACTCTGAACTAAGTCCCAATTTAGCAGGTCATTGTCTCATGAATTATGTCTTAATTTAGGATTTACACTCTGAACTAAACCTCCGTAGGTCATACTCCTAAACCTAAGACCCTACTCAGTTCCATACTCTGAACTAAGCCCAACTTAGGTTCATACTTTCTTGAACTAAGCCATTACTTAGGTTCGTACACACGAACTAAGTCTCAACTTAAGATCATACTTGCCTAACTAAGTACGAACTTAGGTTTATACTCTGAACTAATCCCAGGCTTAGGTTAAATACTCCTGAACTATGTCTTAGCATGGGGTGGTACTCCATAACTATGTCTCAACTTAGGCTCATAAATCACGAAATAAGTCCAAACTTAAGGTCATAATCATGAACTATATCCCAACTAGGGTCATACTAACAAAACTGACCTCCCAATTTAGGTTCATACCTCCCGAACTAGGGCTCAATTTAGGTTCATACTCTTGAACTAATTACGCCACAACTTAGGGTCATACTCTGAACTAAGTCTCAACAATGAGGTCATGTTCTGAACTAAGTCATGTTCTCACGAACTAATGGTCAACTCAGTGGTCTTTACTCCCCGAACGAACTAAGTCATGACTCTTGAACTAAGCCCCAACTTAGGGTCGTA